>PVJS01001040.1:0-106800 GCA_004027185.1 Glis glis | reverse complement strand
TTTTTCTTTTTTTCTTTTTTTTTTTTTGCGGTACTGGGGATTGAACCCAGGGGCATTCTACCTCCGAGCTCCACCCCCAGCACTATTTTTTATTCTTTATTTTGAAACAGAGTCTCACTAAGTTGCAGAAGGCCTCACTAAGTAGCTGAGGCTGGCTGTGAACCTGTGATCCTCCTTTGTCAGCCTCCCACGTACTGGGACTACAAGTGTGTGCCACCACGCCCGGCCAGGGGTTCCTTGATAGAGGCCACACAATAAATGAGGCAGTTGGAATTAGAAATTGGATTTGCCTGGCCCTAAAGCCTGGACTGTCCATTGAGCCATTGCTGTACCGTCCAGGCACAGCTAGCTCTCCGGCCGGGGCTCTGACGATTTATGGACACTGTGCATCTGAGCCACCTGACCTTTAGCAGATGCTCGGGGTGGTACACAAACTGATTTCAATACAGGGCTTCTTTTTCCCTCTGTAACATGAAAATCACCTAAAACGGCGGTGCCCTTAACCCTCACGCCAGTATTATCTTCAGGCGGCTCCCAGGTATGTAATTGGAACTGAAATTAATCCATCTTCACCAAGTCGCCCTGCCCTCTGGTTTCGGGGCCGTGGCTGCGTCTGCAGCTCGGG
Source organism: Glis glis (assembly GCA_004027185.1). Classification (NCBI taxonomy): domain Eukaryota; kingdom Metazoa; phylum Chordata; class Mammalia; order Rodentia; family Gliridae; genus Glis; species Glis glis. The sequence goes on along the minus strand of PVJS01001040.1, from coordinate 106,175 downwards.
CAGTTGGAATAGCTGCCTTTGGCCACCACTGCATCTGCCTCTGCCCAGCCAGCCCCATCTCTGCGCTGTGTCCTGGCGTGCGTGGCGGCCGCGCCGCAGGACTTGAGAGCAGTGGGCAGGGCTTCGGGGTTCTATGGACTTGGGGCGTCCTCACAAAAGTTGCCTTAGCAACACGTTGGCATCTGTTAGCCTCTGTCGGAATTCCCTGACATCCGTTTCCACCCAGAAACACGAACGAGATGCTGAGCTTGCTGTATTCTTCTCAGCCTGAAAAGGCCCAGCTGGCCTCAGGTGGCTCGGTGGACCCCGTCTGTGAACACGACGGTCCCCACTTTGCTGGTGAAAGAAAATGTTTGGTAAACCAGGAGGTCTTGTGTACACAGAAGGTATTGTGACTCTTCACAGGCCACCCCAGGGGACGTTGTCCCTGCAGCTCACCCTCCTCACACTCACAGCAGCAGGCGACACATGACAAGCTTTCTAACAGAGTGTCAGGAGTGAGCCCCCCTGAATTTAATTGCAAAATGAGTAGATGCCTCCCTCCCTGCAGTGGTGAGACTTCCGGGGGTGTGAACCTGTGGTGAGAAGTAGGAATGGTGGCCAGCGGGTGCATCTGGCTTTTCCTTTGGCGGACCAGAGCATGGGGCGACATTGTGAAGGTGTATTTGTAAGAGTGTACGAATCGTGAGAAGTTGACTGTGGAGTCTTTTTGTTAACTAATTTCGTGCCTCTACAACTGAACTGCACTCCCAGCCCAAATGTGGTGCGTATGAAGAGGGTCCACCGAACTCCTCCTATTACATTTAGAATCTCCTCTGTCTACCATCTGATAACGGCTCATTTTACTTTATTTAAATTAAATTACTTATTTAATTTATTTTTGTGGTATTGGGGATTGAACTCAGGAGCATTCTACCTCTGAGCTATACCCTCAGCCCTTTTTATTTTTTGTTTGGAAACAGGGTCTTGCTTAGTTGCTGAGAGTCTCACTATGTTGCTGAGGCTGTCCTCAAACCTGTGATCCTCCTGTCTTGCCTTCTAAATACTGGGATTACAGGAGTGCACCACCACACCCCATTTACTTTTCATTTTTGTAGTTCTGGGGATTGAACCTAAGGGTGCTCTACCACTGAGCTACACCCCCAACCTTTTTTTTAAATTTTATTTTGAGACATGGTCTGGCTAAGTTGTCCAGGCTGACCTTGAACTTGCAGTTCTCTTGCCTCAGCCTCCCAAGTGGCTGGGATTACAGGTGTGTGTTGCCAAGCTCGGCTTTACTTTTATAATCATAATTATTGTTGTTTTTGTGTGTGTGGTGCTAGGGATGGAGCCCCGTGACCTTGTGCATGCTGGTTAAGCACTCTACTGCTGAGCCACTCCCCCAGCCCAGGATTTGTTTTATTACTATAACTTCCTGGTTCACTCTATTTCTCAGGCTACAAACTGGGATCCAGATTCAACTCCCAGGTCCTCAAATTTCATAGCTCAGAACTAAGCTTATAATCTCTGCTCTCTCTTCATGGCCTACTACCTCCACCCTCCGAACCTTAGTGGCTGTCACCACCATCTGTCCACCAGGCCACCTGGCACGTGCCCTCTCTCTTCTCTTCTTTTTCCTCTCCTGTTCATTATGTTAGCAAGCCCTGTCCATTATCTATTAGAAGCATTTCTTTCTTTTTATTTTCATTTTTTTGTGGTACTGGAGTATGACCCCAGGGGGGTCTACCTCTGAGCTATGCAACCAGCCCTTTTTGTATATATTTGAGACAGGGTCTCACTAAGTTGCCCAGGCTGGCTGTGAACTCGTGATCCTCCTGCCTCAGACTCCCAGGTTGCTGGGATTACAGGCATGTGCCACTGTGAGCCTTGCTTCCTTAGAATCATTTCTCAAAGCCGCCGCCGCCTTCTTAATTTGGCTGGCAAACCTTTGCTGAAGATGGCTAGGAAATGTTCTAAGCTTTGCAGGCCAAGAGGCAAAACTGAGTTAAGGCTGCCTCCTTGTGATTTGGAGTGCGCCGGAGGCAGTGAGAGGTGGGTCTGTGCTCTGTCGCAATGACTCAAGTCTGCTGCGGCACTGCAAAACCTGTCGCAACCCCAAGCTAATGAGCATGCTTGTGTTCTAATAAAACTTTATGTATTTGGCTCTTTTCTTTTTATGACTTTTCTCTTTTTTTGAGATAGTGTGTTAGTCAGTTTTTCATTTCTGTGATGAAATTCCTGAGAAAATAAAGGAAGATTTTTTTTTTTTGGTGTACTGGGGATTGAACCCAGTCATTCTGCTTCTGAGATACAACCCCAGCCCTTTTTATGTTTTATTTTAAAACAGGTTCTTGCTCATTTGCTGCTGCTGGCCTCGAACCTGCAATCCTCCAGTCTCAGCCTCCCAAGTAGTGGGATTACAGGTGTGCACCACCGTGCCCGGCTAAGGAGGACTTCTTTTGGCTCACAGTCTCAGAGGTTTCAGTCTGTGGTTGGCCAGCTCTATTGCTGTTAAGTCTGTGGTGTGGCAGAAACATCATGGCAGCAATGAGTGGTGGAGGAAAGTTCTTATCAAGAAAGCCAGGAAGCCGAGAGGTGGGGGAAGGGCCTGGGGTCGAGATCCGCCCTTCTAGGCACACCCCCATGACCTACTTCCTCCAGTTAGGCCCGGCTTCCTACAGTGTCCACCACTCCCAATAGTCCATTCATTGATGAACCCATCATTGTATTGATCCATCAGTGAGGTTAGACCGCTCAGGATCCAATCACTCACCCAAAGCCCCACCTCTAAACATCACTGCACTGGGGACCAAGCCTTCAATGCAGGAGCCTTTGGGAGACATTTCACATCCAGACCATAATAGATGGGGTCTTACTAAGTTGACCTTGAACTCGTGATCCTCCTGTCTCAGCCTCCTGATTTCTGGGGCTACAGGCATGTGCCACTGTGCCTGGCTGGGACCTCTTCTTTAAAAAGAATGAGATACTACCTGGGAAAAAGTTAACATCGCTTAATGCCAGAAAATGCTTTTTTAAGTTAATTAAAGAGGAGCACATCAGTATGAGAATGGGCAACACATTTGGAGAGACACTTTATAATAAAAGGTATACAAAATCATCAACATATTCCGAGTAGTAAAAGGCCTGCAAATTTAATAAAGAAGAATATCAAAAAAGAATGGGTATTAGCAAGGTGTAAGAAATTATTTTATTTCACTTAAAAGTATTAAAAAGCCAGGCATGGTGGTAATCACAGTACTTGGGAGGCTAAGATAGGAAGATATTTCAAAATAAAAAATAAAATATGGTTGAAGGTGTGGCTTGGAGGTAGAATGCCCCTGGTTTCAATTCCCAGCACCAAGAAAGAAGAAAAGAAGGAAGGAAGGAAGGAAGGAAGGAAGGAAGGAAGGAAAGAAGGAGGGAAGGAAGGAAGGAAGGGAAAGAATAATTAACAATGTACATACACTGTGGACCAGCAATTCTGCTTCTAGTAATTTCGACTCAGGAAGCCTGCAGTAGAGCAAGCTGTGGACCTCAGGGCCTGATGCCGTGTGCTTCTCATGGTGCAAGATTGGCCGCAAGCTGAATGCCACCCGGAGAACTGGTTAGAATCAGAGTCACCTGTGCTTAGCACAAGCCCAGACATGCAGAAGAGCTCAGTGACTGAACTTTATAAGCTGAATTTTAAGAATTAAAAGTGTTGGTCTATCATAATACATATTTTCATGGGCTTAGCATAGTTTTGACTCCTGATCATGATGCAAAAAGAGATGGTGTGGTCCAGAAATGAATTGCTCTTTAAAAGCAGGGATTGTGTGGCACATGCTTGCAATCCCAGGACTTGGGAGCTGAGACAGGAGGATCGGCAGGTTCGAGGCCAGCCTCGGCAACTTAGTGAGACCCTGCCTCAAAATAAAGAATAAAAAGGGCTGGGGATAAAGTTCAGTGGGCTCAATCCCCAGTATCTCTCTCTCTCTCTCTCTCTCTCACACACACACACACACACACACACACACACACACACACACACACCAGGGACTGTGTATACTGCACATACCCTAAGTATCCTTTTGTAGAAAAGAACAGGTTGAAGGAATACATACTGGTTCCAGGCCACCTTATTTTAAATATTCCCAGTAACAGCAAATCGTTGTCTTTGGAGAGGTGGTGTGGAGACCCCCGAAAAGGTAAAAACATGAATGACTCCATCTTGTTTAAAACTGCTCCATTTCGTGGGAAAGTTGCAGCCTCCAAACAGGGAGTGGATTTGACTTTTTTGGAAATAGCCAAAATTTATCCGAAGCCAAGTCTGGTATGTCTGCGCGTGTGACAATCTGTCTGTCACCTTGTTGCAGAGAGGACTTTAGGCACCTTACCAAAAACACATATGGTACAATAAGATAAAAGCATAAATACGTGAGGAAATCAGGAGAAAGGAGAAAATAAAAGAAAGGAAAAATAAGATGGCGGTTAGCATGAAGCTTGATGGGTGAAGAAGGTAATTGAGTCAAACAGTGCTCTTCAGGGTGAAAAAAAAAAGTCAGACCCCTAAGAAATGTTGCATTTGAGCAGTTCCCAATGAGGAGTAACAAATGTTCTGAAAATGGTGGCATCAAGGAGGTATACGCTTGTATTGGTCAGGATAGATTAGGATATGCTGACATAACTCCCAAAATCTCAGTGGTTATAACAATGTTGGTCTTCTTCTTCCTCCTCCTCCTCCTCCTCCTCTCCTCCTCCTTCTCCTTCATTGTTCTAGGAATTGAACCCAGGGGCATTTTACCTCCGAGCTAAACCCTCAGCTTTTTTTTTTTTTTGAAACAGGGTCTTGCTAAGTTGCAGAGGGCCTCGTTATAGTGCTGAGACTGGCCTCAAACCTGTGATCCTCCTGTTTCCTCAACCTCCCAAGTACTGGGATTGTAAATTTGCTTCTTGCTGTTAGTGCAAGTCTGTTGCAAGTTAGTTTGAGATTGAAAGACCCATGGGGACCCAGGATGGTGGAGCAACCACTTTCTGGAATCTTGCTGGGGAGTGTGTGAGTGTGTTGAATAGCACTTTTTTTTTTGTAATAGGAATTGAACACCCTAAAGTGTCCTGCCACTAAGTTACATCCCCAGCCCCCCTTTTTTTTTATTTTGAAACAGGGTCTTGCTAAATTACTATGTCCTGGCCTCGAAGCTGTGATCCTCCTGTCTCAGCCTTCCAAGTACTGGGATTACAGGCATGTGCCACCATGTCTGGCTGACACTTTTTTTTTTTTTGATACTGGAGATTGTACCCGAGGCCATTCTACCCCTGAGCTACACCTCCAGTCCTATTTTAGTTTTTATTTTGAAACAGGGTCCCACTAAGTTACAGAGGGCCTCACTAAGTTGCTGAGGCTGGCCTCAAACCTGTGGTCCTCCTGTCTCACCCTCCCAAGTACTGGGATTATAGGCATGCGCCATCACGACCAGCTAGCACATGTTTTTTAAAGCTTTTGCTTGGGAGTGACCACAACCCTTGTTCTCATGTTTCATTGTCTAAAGCATGTCCACATCATGCTTCAAGATGATGGGGAAATGCAAACCTACTGTGTGTTTGCAAGGAGAAAAAGAGTGAGCTGAATCTCTGGATGGCTCTGTTGACCATCACACGGGGATGCCCAGGGCTAGTCCATTTCAGTTCTAGTGTTTTACCATCACACTAGAGCAGTGCTTTTGTGTGTACGTGTGTGGTGGGGGTACCGGGGATTGAACCCAGGGGTGTTCTACCTCTGAGCTACACCCCCAGCCCTATTTTAGTTTTTCTTTGGAAACAGGGTCTCACTAAGTTCCAGGGACCTCCCTAAGTTGCTGAAGCTGGCCTCCAACCTGCGACCCTCCTGTCTCAGCCTCTCAAGTACTGGAATTACAGGCATTTGCCACCAGGTCCTGCCAGAGCAGTGCGTCTTAAACTGAATTCAATGCTTCTAGAGAAAGTCTTCTTCCAATGAAGTCCTTGATCTTTTCGCATGTAGATTCTGATGCAGGAGGTCTGGGATGGGGCCCTGGGCTCTGCATGTCTGGCAAACTCTCACTTGCTCCTGAGGCCGCGAGGAGTTAGCTTACTGTGTGGACTTTAGCACGTGTCTTTGCTTCTGAGAGCCGTGCTAAGCTCTTATTATTTTTTTAGATAAGCTTTGTTGGGCTCAGAAAATGATACCCCAATGTACCGTGCTTTGGAGTTGTGAGTGCTTTGAACAAAAGGAGATCCAAGGGCTCTCTGACCTTTCTGCCACCCCTTCCCCCTGCTTCAGCCTGTTCCCTCCTGAAGCACAGGAAGGGACTTTCTCCGATGTCCTCCTGTCTACCTAAAGGCTGGATTCTCCAAATAACCTTCAGGGAGAAAGACTAGAGTTGACAGCATACCCAGAGCCCAGGCGAAATTTGTTCTGTTGTGTATTCTTTGGGCCCATTCATCTCCCCTAAAAATCATTTACTCTTCCTCTACAAGTTGCCTGCAGCCCCTGCTTCCTCCTCCCTATGAAGAAGACACGTACATCTCAGTCATCTGGTATTTCTTGAGCTCTCGTGCTTGCACGTAATACATCTCTGTGCCTTTTCTCCTGTTAATCTGTTGTCTGTTTTATAGACTCAAATGATCAAACTTTCATGTGGTGCAAAGAGAGCTGCTTTTGCCCTGAAGACTCCCTCCCACTAGCTATCCTAGTGATCTTGGATCCTGCTTTGCCTGCGACTGAATACTTGGTCTATCCTGTTTGTTTTTTGTTTGGTACTAGGGATTGAACCCAGGGTTATTCCACCCCACCTCCTTTTTTTTTTTTTTGGGTGGTACCAGGGATTGAACCCAGGGACATTCTACCTCCAGGCTACACCTCTAGCGCTATTTTTTATTCTTTATTTTGAAACAGGGTCTCACTAAGTTGTGGAGGACCTTACTAAGTAGCTGAGGCTGGCCACGAACCTGGATCCTCCTGTCTCAGCCTCCCAAGTACTGGGATTACAAGCATGTGCCACCACGCCCGGCTCACCCGTTTATTTTGAAACAGGGTCTTGTGAAGTTGCTGAGGCTGGTCTCAAACCTGTGATCCTCCAGTGTCAGCCTCCCAAGTGCTGAGATTTCAGGTGTGTGCCACCGCTCCCGGCTTGGTCTATACTTTTTTTTGAATAGATGTGGTTATTTCTTGATTCCAGACCCTTGTGACTTTTTATGTATTTATTGAGCACCTACTCTGTGCTGTGCTTTCCTTAAGGCTTAGGGATACAGCCAAGGCAGGGAGCTGAGGGCTTAAGGGCTTCCTTGGGGAGCCTTTGGAGTCTCTCCCCTCCAGGGCAACCCTGGCTGGTGACCTCTTTCAAGAGACTTTGGCTCCACACTACTTCCATCGAAACAAAAGACCTTCTAGACATTTAGCTTCCTTTGCTGTTTTTCACACGCCTTAATTCTTCCCCTCCTCTCATTTGCCTGTCAAGTGCACAGAGAACTCAGGGTTAGACGACAACAACAGAAAACGAATTAAGTGGTAAAAATTCTTTAGAGATGCTATTTTAAAAATTGTACAGAAAGGAGTCCTTGTCCTAATTTAATCATGAGAGAGGATCCTTATTTTAGCTGTGGTTCATGGAAAGGAGTCATTGAGACATTTGTTTTTGATTTGTAATATAATTTAGGCATAGAATTGGGAAAACCTAACTTTAAATTTAGTTTGAGTCTGCTGTTCTCATTTAGCAAGTGTTTTATTGATAAATAACAAGCATTTTTTTATTTTTAATTTTTTTTTGGTGCTTGGAGGCAATAATACAACCATGTCGAGTAGTTGGTAATCAAAGACGCGCTCAAAACAAAATCGAATCCAAGACTCGGTGTCATCTTTTTGTATTATTTGGAAGGGTCCAGATACTGCGGCTTGTCTTGTGGTGTGGGCGTGTCAGGACCCCCTTGTGCAGGGTTGCTGTGAACAGCCTTCCACTGGGGCTTCACGACATTCATGTGCAAGCACATCTCCTGGGGCGCTTGTTAAAATGTCGATTGCGCTTTCCTGGGTTTGGGGTGGAGCTTAAGTCTGAAGGGAAAAGCGCCTCTCCGCTTGCACACACCACTCTTTCTGTCCACTCGTGCAGCACAGAGCACTTCCGTGACTGCCTGCGAGGACTTCCCCACACACCAAGCAGTTCTCAGTGGACGCCAACTGCGGGGGACTATATTTCATCTTACACCACACTGAGATTCTGCATTTTCAACTAGCTTCCAGTGTATACCGCTGTTATAGATGCTGGATGTCATGAGTGTGTGTGTGTGTGTGTGTGTGTGTGTGTGTGTGTGTGTGTGTGTGTATGTGAGAGAGAAAGAGAGAGAGATACTAGGGATGGAACCTTGTGATGCTGTACCACTGAGCTACACCCCCATTCCTTTTCAATTTTTTTTTTATTTTGAGACAGTCTAAGTTGCTGAGGCTGGCCTCGAACTTGCCATCCTCCTGTCTCAGCCTCCCAGATACTAGGGTTACAGGTGTGCACCATGGCACCAGGCTGGATGCCACTATTTGAGCAGCAAGGCATTTGGGTACTCTGGGGAGTTTTTAAGTTAGTGTGTAAGACAGGTTAAATCCTAGAATTAGATTGGATTTAGTTTTTTTTTTTAAGTGGATTATATCAGGCTACACAGGTTCATGGAAAGAGCACAGGTTTGGGAACTAGACCTCTCTGTGAGTATATTTAATCCGAGGACAGAGATATGGTGGTGGCTGGTGTTCCTGTTTGTCCACAGGGGACCCTGAATCCAGGGTGGAGGTGGGGGTCAGGAAGGCCTTACTGGGGACCTGCCTGGAGCCCGGCTAAGAGGAAGTGCAGGATCCAGCCCTAAGAAGTCTGGGGGAATCACGGATATGAGACCAGCCTCAGCAACTTAGTGAGACCCTCAGCAACTTAGTGAGACCCTGTTTCAAAAAAAAAAAAGACTGGGGGTGTAGCTTGGAGGTAGAACACCCCTGGGTTCAAGGAAGGAAGGAAGGAAAGAAGGAAGGAAGGAAGGAAGGAAGGAAGGAAGGAAGGAAGGAGAAGGAAGCTGCAGGCAAGGTGGTACATGATGCCCAGGGTCTGGACTCAGTGTGACCTATGATTGTAGAGTGAGACCCGGAGGTGGTAAGGAAGGAAGGAAGGAGGGAGGGAGGGAGGGAGGGAGGGAAAGAAGGAAGGAAGGAAGGAAGGAAGGAAGGAAGGAAGGAAGGAAGGAAGGATTACTGCTGAGGCTCCTCGCAGGGGGCGCGGCTTCTCCCCCTGGTTCTGCTTGTTCTCCATAGTGCTGATGCGGTGATTTTTTGTTTCCAGCCAATTTAATCATACAACTCTCCTTTTTACGTCTTTTCATACATTTTTCATTGCCTGTACAATAAGGTTGACTGTCCCTTATCTGAAATGTTTGGGACCAAGAAGTATTTAGGATTGCAGAGTATTCACACATGCATAATGAGATATCCTGGGGACGGGACCCAAGTCTAAACGCAGAATTCACTTACATTTCATACGTGCCTTAGATGCAGAGCCTGAAGGTACTTTTGTGTGTATTTTTGGTGCATCGACATTTTGCCCCCTCATCATATGAGGTCAGGTATGGAATTTTCTACTTGGGGTGTCGTGTGCATCTCAAAAAGTTTTAGATTGTGGAGCTTTTCAGACTTTGGATTTTTGGATTAGGGATGCTCAACCTATAGAAGGTGCCTTAGCTTTGTTTACAAGGCCCTTCTACACCTGGGCCTGCCTGCCTCCCCAGCTACATTTTTAGCCATTTTATCACATGCATAATCTTATCAAAACCGAGTGGAAGCCAGACATGGTGGTGCACATCTGTAATCCCAGTACTTGGGAGGCTGGGACAGGAGGATCACAGGTTCGAGGCCAGCTTCCACAACTTAGCAAGACTCTGTTTCAAAATAAAAAATAAAAAGGGCTAGAGGTGTAGCTTAGAGTTCAATCTGGGTTCACCCCCCCAAGAAAACAAAAACAAAAAACAAACACAAATTCCTAATTCTTGAATGTGACTTTGCTTTCTTCCCTTTTCTTTCTTTCTTCTTTTTTTGCACATGACATTTCTTCTCCCCGAAATAGCCTTCCTCCTCACCCTCTCTCTTACCCCAACTCCTGTTTTCTTTTCCTTGTTGACAGCTTTATCAAGATAAAATATACATACTCTTGAAAACGTCCAAGTCAGTCTGTTTCTTAAAAAAATAGTCATTGAATTGTACAACTATCGCCATGAGTAATTTTAGAATATTTTTATCACCCCTCAAAGAAACCAGTCACCATGAGCATTCCCCTCAACCACCCCGGGTTTAGGCAGCCACTAGCTTGCTCTCTGTCTCTGTTGATTTCCTGGTCTGGAGATTTTGTATAGATGGAATCATATAACATGTGACTTTTTGCATCTGGCTTCTTTCACTTAGCAAAAGTTCACAAGGTTTATCCATGTGATAGCATGTATCAGCCTTTGATTCCTTTTTATAGCTGAATATTTCATTGCCATATTTGGCTTTGACTTATGCATTCATCAGTGGGTGGATATTTGGTTTGTTTCTCTTTTTTGGTCATTATGAATATTGCTTCTATGAATATTGATCGTTTTTTTTTTTGTTTGTTTGTTTTGGTTTGGTTTTTTGCTGTACTGGGGATTGAACCCAGGACCTTGTGCATGCTAGGCAAATGCTCTACCACTGAGCTGTATCCTGGCCCTTGCTTAAATTTTATTTCGAGACAGGGTCTCACTATATTGTCCAGGCTGACCTTGAACTTGTGATCTTCCTGCCTCAGCTTCCTGAGTAGCTGGGATAACAGGTGTGCACTACGATGCCTGGCTTTCTGAGAATTTGTCTACCATGGTTTTGTGTGGATATGTTTTCAGTGTATTGAGTCTGTATTTGCTGGGGCATATGGTACCTCTGTGTTTGACAATTTGAAAAGCTGCTGGACTGTTCTCTTAAGCACTGACACTATTTTACAATTTCAACAGGAATGTGAGATTTCCAGTTTCTCTGTGTCTGTGCCAACACTTATTATTATCTGTCTTTTTTATTATAGGTGTGCTGGTAGACATGAAGGTGTATTTCATTGTGGTCTAGATGCATTTTCCTGATGACTAATCATGTTGAGCATCTTTCACATGCTTATTGGCAGTTTGTATATCTTCTTAGGGAAATATCTATTCAGATTCTTTGCTCATTTTGGTCTGGGTTATTTGTTTTTGTTTGTTTCTTGCTATTGCCCCTTCTCTCCCCTCCCTCCCTTCTTCCCTCCCTCCCTTCCTTCCTTCCTTCCCATCCATCCATCCATCCATCCATCCATGGTACTGGGGGTTGAACCCAGGGGCACTCTGCCACTGAGCTACATCCCAAGCCCTTTTAATTTTCAATTTTGAGACAGGGTTTTGCTAAATTGCCCAAGCCATCTTCGAACTTGTGATCCTCCTGCCTCAGCCTCCTGAGTTGCTGGGATTACAGGTGTGCACCACTGTGCCTGGCCCAAATATATTTTTCACAGCATCACAGACTTGTCCTTGTGTCTTAGCTTCGGGTGCTGATCTCCTGGGAGGACTCTGTTGACACCTCCTACTTTCTTCTTCTGAACTCCCCTGGGTTGGAGTTCTGTTGTCCCCACTATACTGTGGGTCCCCTGAGGTTGAGGATTGGGTCTTTGATCTTTATAGACTTAGCCCTTAGCACATAGCCTGGCAGAGGGACTTGGTAAGGAGACGAAGGACCAGAGTTCAGTCATTTCGACTGTGGTGCTGATGAACCTGATTCTGGGTTTGCTGGTGAGATGGTTATTTGGTTTCACATGGTGAATAAATGACAGAACAATAAGGAGGAATTTGCTGAGTGACACTCTGAGGGATACTCAGAGTCTCTGTTCCAGGCATCTTACATGTAGGTACTATAGGTAACAGGCCAGACCAGGGAAGAAAACCCAGGAATCAAACATCCTGCCATGGGCACGTAACTCAGATTCCACGAAGTAGGGTTGTCACCTTGTATCTGTAGGACAGCACACCATTACTATTTACTGCTAGAGGGAAAAACAGGATTGAGGAAGCTGGCTCCCCTGCGGGACTGATTCAATTACTGGGTCAGTCCTAGAATAGGAGTTGTATTCATCAGCTTTCTGTTGCTATGACAGAGTACCTGAGAACAACTTGATAAAGGAAAAAGGGTTATTTTGGCCCATGGTTTCAGAGGTTTCAGTCCATAGTTGCCTGGCCCTGTTGCTTTGGGCCTGTAGCAAGGCAGCACATCATGGTGGGAGCTCAGGATGGAGAAGGGCTACTCATCTCATGATGACCAGGAAGTAGAGAGGGACAGGAAGGGTCCAGGGTATGATATCTCCTTCAAGGACATGCCCCCAATGACCTAACTTCCTTCCATCAGGCTCCACCTCCCAATAGCAACACAGGCTGGGGCCAAACTTTAGCACATGGACCTTTGGGAGACATTTAAGATCCAAACAATAACAGAAGTGTTCTTAGTCCACGGCACCAAGGGAGACGGCCTCCGGCAATGGTAATGGTGATAAGTGGGTGGTAAAGTTGATTGCTCCTGGGTTTGGACCCTGGTTGGATGAGACTTTGGGCACATTGCTTTACCTTGAACTACTGGTTCCATATCTGCTTTTTTTTTTAATGGTACCAGAGATTGAATGTAGGGGCATTCTGCCTCTGAGCTATACCCCACGCCCTATTTTTGTTTTGTTTTGTTTTGTTTTAAGGTCTCCTTAAATTGCTGAGGCTGGCCTCCAACCTGTGATCCTCCTGTCTCAGCCTCCTAAGTGCTGGGAATACAGGTGTGCACCACCACATCCTGCTGGTTCCCATATCTTTGAATGGGAATCACAAGGCCCATATCCAAGGATTGTTTTGAAAGTGAGGATTGTTTTAGCCCGGTGCGGTGGCACATGCCTTTCATCCCAGTACTTGGGAGGCAGAGACAGGAGGATCACAGGTTTGAGGTCAGCCTCAGCCACCTAGCATGACCCCATTTCAAATAATAATAATAATAATAATAATAATAATAATAATAATAATATAAATAAAAAGAGCTACGGTGTAGTTCAGAGGTAGAATACCTGGGTTCCATCCCCAGTACTACACACATGCACACGCACACATGCACGCACACATTGCACCCACACACTCACACACATACACACACACACAAAGAAAATGAGAATTGTCTCTTTGAACATACCCACTCTGCAGAGAGCGGGTGTCATTGCTCACTGTGGCCGATGCTTGCTGCCTGCCTTTCTTTATTATTCATCAGTGTGGCGGTGCTGAGCATGCCTGATTATTTCCTATTTCCTGTCCGTCGCTCAGAAGGCAGGCTAGCTATTTGCTTTTCCTTAGTAAAAGAAGCCTGCTCTCCTGAGAGTCCCTCCGAATCCTCTGTCACCATTTTTGCCGGCGACCTTGTCTTTCTGACTCCTGGCCACTGTCACTTTAACTCGGTTCCATCTTGCTTCTTCCCGGTCCCTTTTTGCCTGACATGAGCATCAGCGTTGAAGGTAAGTTAAGTTTGCCCAAGGAAGTCCTGGCCTTCTGTGGGTCTTTAAGTCTGTCGGGGTATATTTGAACTATAAACTTAAACTCTGGAATTCCTTTGGGCATCCTCCTGTCACCTGGAGCCTTTGGGTGTGATAAAACGTGACAAGATTAGAATCTTAACAGTGAGTCTGTAATTAAGGGGAGTCTTATCTCAAAGCAGGTGACAGACAAACCAGCCCTGAAACTTGGATTTCTCTTTTTTATGATTTTTTATTTTTATACTTTGATGGGTGCATTTTAAATATACATCATAACGAGAGATAGAGTGATAGGAGTATCACGCACACAGCACTCGGTGTGTTTCCCTCCCGATCCCACCCCGCTCCCTCCCCTTCCCTGTACATGTCATTGAGACTGGTATTGATAATTTCATATATGTACTATAAGTGATAATTTTGTATATGTACTAACAGATTTATTTATTTTTGGCGGTACCGGGGATTGAAACCAGGGGCATTCTACCTCCAGGCTACACCCCCAGCCCTATTTTTTATTCTTTATTTTGGAAACAGGGTCTCACTAAGTTGCAGACGGCCTCACTATGTAGCTGAGGCTGGCCACGAATCCGAATCCTCCGGTCTCAACTTCCCAAGTACTGGGATTACAAGCGTGCGCCACCACGCCCGGCTCCTAACAGCATTATTTAAACTATTACCTTCATTATGTCTCCTTCCCTTAAACCCTCTTCTTCCCCTAAGCCCTTCCATCGCTCGAGCACTGGAGTCTCTCATTTCTTTATCTGAGACCTCTTTAGTTACCCAGTTTCTCTCCAGCTTCCACATATGAGAGAAAATATGTAGCTATTCACTTTTTGATTTAGGATGGCAATCATCAAGAAGTCAAACGACAAAAAATGCTGGCGAGGATGTGGGGAAATAGGAACTCTTCTACATTGTTGGTGGGATTGCAAATTAGTATAGCTGCTATGGAGATCAGTGTGGAGGGTCCTCAGAAGACTAGGAATGGAACCACCATGTGGCCCAGCTATGCCACTCCTGGGTACCTTTCCAAAGGGACTGAAATCAGAATGTTAATGACACATGCATATCTAGCAGCACAATCCACAATAGCCAAATTATGGACCCAGCCTAGGTGTCCATCAACAGATGAATGGATCACAAAACTGTGGTATAGACACACAATGGAACTCTATTCAGCCTGAAAGAACAAGATTATGCCATTTGCAGGAAAATGGATGAAACGTGGATTTTTCTGCAGCTGATTGCATCCTGGGGTCCTGAGATAGCTCCCTGCCCCTGAGTAGGAGACTTTTCAGCATGAGGGTAAATGCTGTCTTAGCATGGAAGCCACAAGACCTGTGGATAGTGTGTGTGTGTGTGTGTGTGTGTGTGTGTGTGTGTGTGTGTGTGTTACTGGGGATTGAACCCAGGGGCATTCTACCTCTGAGCCTCACCTCCCAGCCCTATTTTCACTATTATTTTGAAACAGGGTCTTGCTAAGTTGCCGAGGGTCTCGCTGAGTTGCTGAGGCTGACCTTGAACCTGTGATCCTTCTATCTCAGCCTCCCAAGGACTGTGATTACAGGCATGTGCCACCACACCTGGCCTGAATCCTTCTTTTGGCTGCCCAGCTGCAGCCTGAAAAACTCCATCTGTGCCCCAGTCCCTGTCTTCCCTGTCCTTGTCATCGATCCTTCAATGTGGCACTTGGAGGACTCTCTGCTCCTCCTTTTTCTCCAGTGCTCTCGGTTAACTAGGGGTCAGAGAAGTCTTCACTCTGGGCTCCTGATGGCTCACCTAGGGAAGTGGGCAGAGACCGTCTCCCTGTTTCTGACTCCCTGCTTTGAAAAGAAGTGGAGATATTTGTCCCTCAGCACGTTCAAAAGGAGGTGGCACGTGGATTTCATAGGTCTCTAGCCCCTCCAGCCAGATTACAAAGCGTGCTGATTGGGAGCACGGGGCTGGGGAGACCGTGAGCCGGGCGTGTAGATGCCCACTTGGAGAGGTTGAGCCAGGCTCTGTGGACACCCCTCTAAGGAGGCCTGCGGTGGGGGCGGACGTCAGAGGTCCTGATAGGCTTAGAATTTCAGGCAGATTTCCTTCCTGTGCCACACCCTGGATGGAATTAAGCCAGGCTTCTGCGTGCAGGGAGATTCCTCTGTGTGGAGCCATTCTGGGTGTTTGCCAGGGTGTGGACATCCCTGCTAATGGGGAGATGTTGGGCTGGGGCTTGGCTGGGGCACTGACAGGCGTGGTGGGGACCATAGCACCGGCTCTCGCTTGAGCCCTTTGCTAGCGGGCTCCTGGCTGGAGAAGCCAGAGGTGTTGGAGTAAGAGAGAGAGGAAGGGGAGTTGGGCGCGTCGGAACCCCTTGATCTCCTAATTCTGGGGTTCACTGGCGCTGGCTTTAGAGGGACCTGGTCACAGTAGCTGCTTTTCTTGTTACACCCTGATCCTGCCCCAGGGGACTGTGGCATGGGTCCTGAACTGCTCCCTCCAGGCCCCAAGGGACCCAGTTTGAAAACCACATGCTATGTGATGCCAAGCGCTGACACTCTCTCTGCCCATCGGTGTTTCTCCGGGGTGCCAGGCGCCGGCAGGCTGTTCTGGTGCCATCCACATCCCGTGCCCGGGGGGTCGGGCTTCGTTCCTCTGAGCGCTGATGTGCTTTATTATTAATCTTGGCAAAATCATCTCTTGGGGAAGTGGTAGACGGTATAAATTATGCTTCACTGCAAATCATCAGGACTCTATTTATTCAGCCACAGCAGCACGCTTCCTGTAAATGAGAGCCGATGAGAGATGCAGGTAGATGGGGAAGGGGTATGGTGCAGACAGAGAGCTGACATGGCTGATAATCAGAGCTACCTGTATGTGGCTTTCTGTGGTTTGCGGGGAGGGGAGGAGCAGCAGCCATGATTCAAGGCTGTGCTCCATGGGACAAGAGAGATCTGACAATCCCCCTAGACCTGGACATGTCCTCCATTAGCCCACTCTTTGGTAAATATCTCTTGTAAGTCTACAGAGTCGGGGACTCCAGGCTACACAAGGCCATCAACAGTGTCCTCCCCAAACCTTAATCCACTAGAGTCACCTCTGTTTAAAAACTCCGTTGGCACCAGGCA
The DNA here is from genome assembly GCA_004027185.1 of Glis glis. Classification (NCBI taxonomy): domain Eukaryota; kingdom Metazoa; phylum Chordata; class Mammalia; order Rodentia; family Gliridae; genus Glis; species Glis glis. The sequence continues at coordinate 89,545 of PVJS01001040.1, read as the reverse complement.
TGGTGGTGTACACCTGTAATTTGAGTACTTGGGAGGCTGAGACAGGAGGATCACAGGATTGAGGCCAGCGTCTGCAACTTAGGGAGACCCTAGGCAATTTAGTGAGACTGTTTCAAAATTAAAAATGAAAAGGGCTGGGGTGTAGTTCTCAGGTAGAATACCCCTGGGTTCAGTCCTCAAACACACACACACACACACACACACACACACACACGCACACACACATGTGAAAAAGGGGTGGAGCCTAGCAGGAGGCCTTTAGGTGGTGCTGCTTGCTGAAGGGATTAACCTAATTCTTGTGGGTCCCCTGAGTTAATTCTCGCGAGAGGATTATTATGAAAAGAACCAGCATGGCCCTTTCCCTCACCCTGGCTTCCTATCTGGACCTCTGATCTCCTCCTCTTACATATGTTTCTGTCCCCGTGATGCCGCCTACCATGAGGCCCTCACCAGAGCCCAGCCGTTGTGGGTGCCCTGCCCTTGATCCTCCAGAGTGGTGAGCTGCGTCGACCTCTTTTCTCTTCAGAGTGACCCAGTCTCAAGCATTTGGTTATAGTAATGAAAAGTGAACTAACAGGCTGGGGAATAAGAATCCTCATCCAGACCCCGCCCAGGTCCCTCTTACTATGCGTGGCCTTTAGTCTCTCCCTAGGTGGTCATGCCTCCGTCTGGCTCCTGCAGGGCTTCCCACTGTGACGACATGTGCCACACTGGGCCACGGGGACTTGTTTATTTAGCCATTTGCTCCACTGAACTCTGAGCAAAGTGCTCTCTACACCTTTCTAACTGATCGGGCCGGGCACAGCGCTCCCCACTGAGGAAGCCTGGCTCCAGAAGTATTTGGTGGCTGGCTGGCTGGCTGGGGGCGGGGGAGGGATGAAGGAAAAGAAAGGGACAGTTTGCTTTCAAGAGCTGGGAGCATCTTTTGTTATTGTAGTACTGGGCTTGAACCCAGGGGCATTCTGCCTCTGAGCTACACCCCCTGCCCTGTTTTATTTTTTATTTTGAAATAAGGTCTCTCTAAGTTGCTGAGGGCTTCACAAAGTTGCTGAGGCTGGCCACGAACCTGCAATCTTCTTATCTCAGCCTTCCAAGTTCTGGGATTACAGGTGTGCACCATAGTACCCCATAGATTTTTGTTGTTTAAGCTGTTCAGTCTGTGGGACTTTGTTCTGGCTGCCTTAGCTAATTCCAGTTCTTACCCCGGATTTGGGTAGGTGACTTATTTACATGGTTCTACTTGGGATAAAACCTGGGGGGGGGTTTCTTGTCCCTATTTTTTTCTAACACATATTCTTAGCTACCCAGCCACATCTTCCATGTGTTTACTGCATCTGTCATTAATCTCCCTCCCTAGACCCTGAGCTTTTTGGAAGAACAGTTCTATGTGTCTGTCTGTTCACAGCAGGGTCCCCAGTGTCTAGCACAGGCCAAGACCCTTAGAGGTGCTGGGCACACGTCTTTGGGGTGGATTCTGTCTGAAATAAGGGCCCGAGGTCAAATTCCTTTCTCTGGGCCTGAATTCAGCATTTTTAATTAAAACAGCTGGTTTTCCAGGTCCAGGTCCCTGGGGCAAGTGCCCTGCATGGTGGCCTGCTGTTGGTGCTGCAGTCTGTGTCCGGTGGGTCCCTCTAATCCCTGCCCGGGCACCCGGTGTGATTAACACGTGTTAGACATCAGAGATGGAAGGTTCGGTTGCTAGTGTTTGTTTACACTTGGTGGACTGAGCCACAGATTCTCTTAAACCAGGGCGTGCCAGCCAATTGGTTGGCATGTTGTTACCCCAGAGGGTCAACTTGATGAGGCTGGACATTGGGTCGCCGCAGTCCCTGCGCCTGGCCCGGAGCTGGGCACTGGCTGGTATGTGGGGAATGCATGATTCATCTTTGTAAGCAAGGTGGGTCCGCTGGGGTCTGAGGGTGCCGGCCCTCCTGCCATCCACTTCTTCGCTGACTGCTGTGATTTCCATCCTAGGCTGCGGCCACCAGTCCTTTCTTTGCCAGCGACCCCCAATTAAGGGGAAACCTGACATCATATTTCCTCCTCTGTGAGAGGAGAGAGGATTTCTCTCACACCTAGGAGCCCCCCAGTCCCCTGACTTCAGGAAGTTTGTGACTGGCCTGGGAGTCCTCGGTGACTCTCCCCTCCTACTCCCTGTCCAATGTTATCTTCATCTGTCTCTACTGCTCCCCCCAGTGCGCGTATAAAAGTCCAAGTAAAACTCACCTATCATAAAAGTCACCAGCCGGCCGTGGTGGCACACGCTTCTAATTCCAGTACTAGGGAGGCTGAGACCGGAGGATCCGGGTTCACAGCCAGCCTCAGCTACTTAGTGAGGCTCTCTGCAACCTAGTGAGACCCTGTTTCAAAATAAAGAATAAAAAATAAGGCTGGGGGTGTAGCTTGGAGGTAAAATACCCCTGGGTTCAATCCCCAGTACTGCAAAAAGAAAAGTCACCTATTTTGTTGTTGTGGTTGTTGTTGTACTGGGGATCGAGCCCAGGGGCATTCTACCTCTGAGCTACACTCCCAGCCCTATTTTTTATTTTTTATTTTGAAACAGGGTCTGAGTTGTGGAGGGCTTCGCTAAGTAGCTGAGGCTGGCCTCTAACATGTGATCCTCCCTGACTCAGACTCCCAAATCCTAGAATTACTGACATGCGCCACCACACCTGGCTAAAAGTCACCATTTTCAAGTGCGCAGTTTGGTGGCATTTTTATATATACATGGTGTTGCGCAACCACCACCACTAACCAGTTCCAGAAGATTCTTATCACCCCTGGAAGAAGCCTGGTACCCAGGAAGCGGTCAGTCTCCATTCTCTCCCCTAATCCCAGCCTTAGCAGCCACTTATCTGTCTTCTGTCTCAGCATCTCATAGAAATGGAATCAGAATATGTGGGGCCCTTGTGTCTGGCTTCTCTCACTTAATGTCTTCAAGGTTGGTCCACACAGTAGCATGCATGGGTACTTTGTTTCTTTTTACCAGTGAATAATATTCTATTGTGATGGATAGGCCACATCAGTGTATCCATCTATCAGTGGACATCAGGGTTGGTACCTCATTCTGTCCCTTGTGAGTAGCACCACCCGATTTGTCCCTCCCTCCCTCCCTCCCTTCCTTCCTTCCTTCCTTCCTTCCTTCCTTCCTTTATTTCTTTTTCCTTCCTTCCCTTCCCTTCTCCTCCTCTCCTCCCCTCCTCCCCTCCTCCCTTCCTTCTTTCTTTCCTTCCTTCCTTTCTTGGATTGTACCCAGGGACATTCTACCTCTGAGCTACACACCCAGCCCTATTTTTTTATTCTTTATTTTGAAACACGGTCTCACTAAGTTGCGGAGGGCCTCACTAAAGTCTCAGCCTCCCAAGTACTGGGATTATAAGAGTGTGCCACCATACCTGGGCCTGGCTCATATGCTACTTTTCTGGTCTTCCTTCTGCCTCCGAAGGCTGCCTCCGCACGCGGGTGTTGAAATGGGTTACTGAGAGTGGGAAGAGCGCTTGAGAACGGATGAGGCAGGCAGATGTCCTTGTTCTGGCTCCTCCATGAGATTTTTATCAAGCCTGGGCTTGCTCATTTCCTAAGCGGCTGCCCTGCTTCCCCAGCCCTGCAGAGTGCCGTAAGAGGCACGGATCAGAGGCTGAGCGGCCAAGCCCTTCACCTTCAGACACCGACTGGGAAGTCGATTGTCCAATGACAGTTGTTTTCGTTCCTTATTTTTCCTTTGATGTTCTCCTTTCAGTTTCTCCGGTTTCTCTTTTCTGCTTTTGCTAATTGCTGCATTGGAACCACCCCCTTCCGCCGTCTTTCCCCTTTCTTCGCTGGTCTGGGGACTGAGTTAGAGAGTGTTCTGGACAGCGTGGTGCTGGGGTGAACCCTGGGCCTGGGTGCCTCGTGTTGCATCCTTGGCGGGGCCGGACATGCTGCGGAGGACGGTGGTTGCCATTGGGCGGAGGGCGATGGGGAGAGTCAGGAGGGCTCATGCAGGCCGCATCAGTGTGTCATCCCAGCTGGGTTGGATTTAGAGTCTTGGTTTATAGTTTCGAGGCCTTCTGTGGTCCAGGAAGTAGCCAGAAGGCTGGATACTTGCACAGATATTAGAATCCACACCAGCAGACCCAGGGCCCCGGGGGAGAGCCGCAGATGGAGGTGTGTGCTTTTCTTGGTATGTTGCCTCACAGATGCCGAATCTGCAGTCCTGTGCGAGTTGGTTTCCAGCTGTTGTCGAAGCTTCTTGAAGGCAGAGACGATGATGATCTTTTATTTCTTCCTGCACATTTGCTTACAGTCTGCTCCCTGGAGCTCGAATTCTGAAGTGGCATTTATTTATTTATTTATTTATTTATTTTTGCGGTACTAGAGATTGGACCCAGGGCCATTCTACCTCCGAGCTCCATCCCCAGCCCTATTTTTTATTCTTTATTTTGAAATAGGGTCTCATTGAGTTGCAGAGGGCCTCACTAAGTAGCTGAGGCTGGCCGTGAACCCTGATTCTCCGGTCTCAGCCTCCCAAGTACTAGGATTATAAGCGGGCGCCACCACGCCCGGCTCCTAAGTGGCATTTATTATATGGGATACGACAACTGCATTCCCTTCTTCCTGTCATGATTACAATGGGTTTTCTCATAGGATTCTCATTTAATCCTCTCAACAGCCTGTCAAGGTGGATTCCATCTCCAGAGAAAGAGACTTCTGGCTCAGAGAGGTTAAGGAACTTGCTCGGGACACACAGCCAGCCTGAGGTTCGAATACTGCTTGGAGCCGGTGTTCTCCACTGCTTCATCCCCCTCGCAGGGGCCGTCTGGCTTTTCCAGCAGATAAGAACCATGTGGTGAGGCTTATTTAGGGAGATGGGAAATGAATCCTTATGCACTTGAACCTCGTTTGTTTGGAATATTTTTTTTCCCCTTAACGTCTCAGAATTCTCAAGTCTGGAAGAAGTTCTGTCAAAGTGGCAGGTGGTCTTTCCTATGACTCAAGCGGGATAGATTCCTCTTTTCTCCACACACTTCAGAGATGCTTCAAGGAAAGCTGACTTCCTGCGAAATCGACGCGTCCCTCATTTGCTATCAGAGGATCTGGTTTGAGGGGCTGTCGCGGACGATTCATAGTGACAGGCTCGGAGCCAGCTGTGGAGGCTGTTGCAGCTCGGACCAGTTCCGGGTTCGCTGCTGGAGCTCTGCATTGGCCAGCGTTCCCGCGAAGTCTGGCTCCAGCTGGATCTGGCAGAGGGGCTGCATGCTGGAGCAAGGAAACCCGGAGAAGCTTGCCCGGAGGAAATTCGGTCAAGATGTTCGCTTTTAACACCTCTGGTTTTCTTCCAAACCAGAAGAGGAAAAGATTCTGATTTAAGGGATAAAGGAAGTTTTAGGGTTTTCGGTGAATGGAGCTCAGAGCTGGAGAGACCCTAGATTCTTTGTGGCTCAGACAAAGGGACAGAGGGTGTCTGGGAGTCAGAGGGACTTTTGCCCTTGTCTGGGCCTTAAGCAAATTGCTGAGTTTGGAAAACAGTTGTTCACTGGTGGTGTTTGCTGGCCCGGCCACAGAAAGCGCTTGCTGGCCTGTGAGTTGTTCCCGGATCTGTGGTGGTATTGCCTGTGTGTGGTGAGGTGCTCTAAACTCAGACCTCCCCCGAGGTGACAGAGATGCTAGGCAGGAGACCTGAGGTTACAAGGGTCCTCCCTTTCTCACTGGAACTCCCTGGCACATTGACAAGATAAAGGGACCTTCATGGAAGCATCACTTATTGAGCGCCAACTGTGTGCAAGGGCTAGCCTGGCACCTGGAGATACAGTAGTGATCAGAGCCCACTAGATTCCCGCCCCTGCCTTCCTGGTGCTTACAGTTTAGTGGGGGGGGGCAACAGAGAGCCAACAAAATGAAAAGAACTGTGTGGTGATTTAAGAATTGGCGAGTTTAAGTGGGGATGGGCAGACAAGGTCTCACACAGAAGAAGCCTTTGGAAAGATGATTCTTGAGTTCAAGGGAGAAACGGGCTGAAGATATAAATTTGTCTTGTGTGTGTGTGTGTGTGTGTGTTTTTTGGCGGTACCAGGGATTGAACCCAGGGGCATTCTACCTCCGAGCTATACCCCCAGCCCTATTTCTTATTCTTAATTTTGAAACAGGATGTCACTAAGTTGTGGAGGGCCTCACTAAGTAGCCGAGGCTGTCCATGAACCTGGATCCTCTGGTCTCAGCCTCCCAAGTACTGGGATTACAAGCGTGTGCCACCATGCCCGGCTGAAGATATAAATTTGAAGTCATAGTGTAGATCATAGGGTCCTAGACTTACTTGGCTCAACACTCTCTTTTCGGAAAAAAAAAATTACTCAGTGTCCCCTTGGAAATCCACCTTCTGTAAATGAATAGACAGAAAGATGCAGCGACAAATTTGCGTTCTTTCCTGCATCTGCATTTGTTCTAGTGCCCCCTGGGGGTGGTGGCGCCCACTGTGGGAATCTCTGATGGAGATGGACCTCGAGCACCTTATTGGATGAGGCCACCTAGCAAGTGGGGTGGATGGAGAAGAGACCCGGGGACCAAGCCTGCAAACACCCAGAGGAAGAACATGGGTGGAGGGGAGCGAGGAAGGAGCCCACCAACTGCAGAGGAGAAGGGCGACCAGATGGAGCAAGGGAAGCCAGGAGAGCGGACAGTCACTCCTGAGCTTTGAGAGGGCAGCTACAAACTCGCAAGGACACTGCTCCACCAAGAGCACTCGAGGAACCGAGGACACCGGCAACCCCAAGTAAGCTGCGAGATGATGGCAGCCGCAGGATCCGCAGGATCTTCCATGTTTTCTTGTATAGTCAGCATCCTTTTCAGTACCTATGGAAATGTCAACTTGGAGAGCCGGGCATGGTGGTGCACCCTTGTAATCCCAGTACTTGGGAGGCTGAGATAGGAGGATCGCAGGTTCGCAGTCAGCCTCAGCTACTTAGTGAGGCCCTCTGCAACTTAGTGACACCCTGATTCAAAATAAAAAATAAAAAATAGGGCTGGGGGTGTAGCTCAGAGGTGGAATGCCTCTGGGTTCAATCCCCAGTACTGCAAAAAGAGAGAGAGAGAGAGAGAGAGAGAGAGAGAGAGAGAGAAATGTCAACTTGGGTATGGTTGATATCTGTGTTTGCATTTCCCTTAACCCCACCCTCGCAGGCAGGCTCAGCCCACAGCTAATTTTAGGGAAGGAGATACTCCCCACAGGGTTCATATTGCACCCTATAGACATGGGTTATTTTTTATTATGATTACTATTTTTATGGGGTACTGGGGATTGAACCCAGGGTATTCTACCTCCAAGATACACCCCTAGCCCTTTTTATTTTTTTCTAATTTTATTTTGAAACAGGGTCTTGCTAAGTTGCAGAGGCTGGTCTCGAACCTGCAATCCTCTTGTCTCAGCCTTCCAAGTACTGGAATTATAGACGTGCACTACCACACCCAGCTGATCATTAATTTTTAATCACATAAGCAATATATGAATTGGATCATGCATCCTCAGTAGGGGTGGTATCGCCCCCAAAGGGGAGGAAATTGGTTCTTGGTTTGCAGATACACCTTCGGTCTTATAATGGTTTATAACCCTCCAATGGGCCGCAGTATATAAACAGATATATTGCACACCTGTGATATTAAAATTTCATGGGAGTGGGGGAGTGATTAGGAAAGAAATACCTCAAAAGGCTCCTTAGAGATGGTGATAGAAATCCAGAATTATCCTAAAGTCTCCTTTAACTACCTCCCAGGTCTCCTGTGAAAACATGCCCTGATGATTTGTGGGTTTAATTCTCCTAGTAAATAAATAAAAGTATTACTTCTTAACTCCTTTGTTTCCCCACTCAGTAATATATCTTGAAGATATGTTCTTGTTAGCACATGTACACTAGTGGTTATTTGTAAAAGCTACAGGCCGTTCTGTAGCATGGATGTAGCCTAGTTTATTGTGTTGGTGCTGGAGATGGAACCCAGGACCTGCAGGTGCTAATAAGCATGCTCAACCACTGTGCTCAACCACCCCCAGCCCTTTAATTTATTTTATTTGGCATGGTTGATGGATATTTAGAGTGCTTCCATTTTTTTCTTTCTTTTTGCTATTAAAAATACCTTTGTGGTGGGGCATAGTGGTGCACACCTGTCATCTCAGTACTTGGGAGGCTGAGACAGGAGGATCACAGGTTTGAGCAACTTAGTGAGATTCTGTTTCAAAATAAAAAATAGAAATGGCTGGGGGTTTAGCTCAGAGGTAGAATGCCCCTGGGTTCAATCCCTAGCAACACACACACACACACACACGCACACACGCACACCCTTGTGGTGCCCGTTTTGCCCAGGTGTCCATGTGTGATGGCTCTCAAGGGGCACAGAGGACATCTGGGCTGTAGGGCCAGGGTCCTCTGGACAGGCTGAAGCCTTGTAAAGGGGGAGATGGGCTCACCCATCTTGCTTCAGGCTCTGTAGCCCCCTCCCGTAGAGTGCATTGTCTCTTAATCTTTCTGACACCCGCACGAGATTAATGTTTTTCTTTACATCCTTGTCTAGCTTTGAGCGATTGGAGTTTAGTGAGGTCAAGCCCCTTGACTAAGGCCACTCAGTGCTGGTAGTGGCAGAGTGAAGACGAGGATCAGGATGTTTGTCCCTAGGATGTGAGGTACCAAGCGACAGAGGGACTTTTGGGCATCTCTCAGCTCTATGATCGACTGTGCCCGGGGTTGTCCCAGCGCCTGGCTCATAGACTGGGTCCTGGCTTCCTCAATATGTTGTTCATTTTTATGTAGTTAAAGGTTTCCCATTTCTCAAACATTACAGTGCTTGGTACTTTTTTTTTTAATTGTCTTGTGTTTTCACTGACTAAACAAAATAGGTAGCATTTTTCTTTAAAAAGAAAACTTAGGGCTGAGAATGTAGCTTAGTGGTAAAGCGCATGCCTAGCACGTGTGAGGCCATTGGTTTGATCCCAGCGCCTCAAAAAAGTTCACGCAGGGCGCTGAGGTACATGCCTGTAATTCCTGCAAGTCAGGAGGCTGAGGCAGGAGAATTGCAAGTTCAGTGCCAGTTAGGGCAACTTAGCTTTTGACCCTGTTTCCAAATAATAAATGGAAAGAGCTGGAGACATCTCTCTGTGGTGGAGTACCCCTGGGTTCAATCCCCAGTACCTCAAAACAAGTAAAACTTTGTAATATATTAAGTAAAGAAAACAAAATCCAATGAACAATACAATTCCAAATCTGTGTGTGTGCACACATGTGCATATACAAGAGACTCCAGAAGAAGATTCAATGAAATGCTAATGGTAGCAATTGCTGAGCCACGGATTATGGGATTATATAGTTCCTTTCTAGAAATTTCTCTGTTTAGCTGGGCATGGTGGCACAGGCCCGTAATGGCAGTACTTGGGAGGCTGAGACAGGAGGAAGACAGGTTCGAGGACAGCCTCAGCAACTTAGTGAGGCCCTCAGCAACTTAGTGATACTCTGTTTCAAAATAAAAAAATAAAATGGGGCTGGGGGTGTAGCTTGGAGGTAGAATGCTCCTGGGTTCAATTCTCAGACTCTGTTTCAAAATAAAAAAATAAAATGGGGCTGGGGGTGTAGCTTGGAGGTAGAATGCTCCTGGGTTCAATTCTCAGACTCTGTTTCAAAATAAAAAAATAAAATGGGGCTGGGGGTGTAGCTTGGAGGTAGAATGCTCCTGGGTTCAATTCTCAGTACCATGGGAGAGAGGGAGGGAGGAAGGAAGGATTTTTGTTTAGCCCTCCTCTCCAATGTTCAAGTAACACGTGTGACTGTTGTAATCAGAAAAACTTAATGCATTGCAAAAAAAGCGTCAATAAACAGTTCATTAAAATGCAAAAAGAAGGAAATTAGAGACAGAAAAGAGGTATTTCCCTAACTTGATTCTTGCAAACTCTGATGCCAATCTTTAAAACTCCCCCTTAGTACTGGGGATGGAACCCAGGGGCACTCTACCACTGAGCTACACCTCCACCCCTTTTTATTTCATCTTGGAACAGGGATTTGCTAAGTTGCCCAGGCTAGCCTCGAACTTGCAATCCTCCTCCCTCAACCTCCCAAGTAGCTGGGATTCCAGGCGTGCATCACCGCACTCAGCTTCATTTGTAAAATTTGAATTCTCGCTGGGAGTGAGGTGAAGAACTCCCTTGGGACCCCATTCATGGAAAGTGGCTGGTGGCCCCGATGCCTTTGGCTCTGAGAGCTCCGAGGCTGGCCAAGGGCAGGTTGACCTTCCCGTGTAATAGTGGGGTGTCCCAAGGCCAGAGCGGGGCCCTGTGGATGGGGCAAGGAGAAAGGATGCATGGACCGGCCCAGTTGATTGTCCTGTTTCCAGATCCTAGGAGTCTGGGCTGTCCTGCCAGAGGAGGCTCAGCTATCACCGGCTCTGGGAGCTTGCAGTATGGGGGAGTGGGGAGAGGGGGGTAAACAGTGTATAAAGATGCAAGCAGGAGCCGGGCGTGGTGGCGCATGCCTGTAATCCCAGTACTTGGGAGGCTGAGACAGGAGGATTGCAGGTTGGAGGATAGCCTCAACAACTTAGTGAGGCCCTGTTTCAAAATCAAAAATAAGAAGGGCTGGGGGTGTGGCTCAGAGGTAGAACACCCCTGGGTTCAGTCCCCAGTCCCTACCCCCCACCGCCCCCACACACAGATGCAAGCACTGGATCCCTCGCATCCAGTTACTTTGGGCTCACACTTCTGTTTCAAGACGTCCAGAGGGAGAAGGAAGACTTGACCTTCGAAGGCACCATTGGCACAGAGCCAGCGCTTTCCCGTCATTGTGTGATGCTTGTGTGTCCTATGAGTGGTCCATAGAACCTGATGCGCAAGGACAGTGCAGAGGAGGAAGTGGAGACCACCGAGGGGACTACGTTGGTGCCACATGGACTCTATTTTCGGGTCAGGCCAGAGGCTGCCGTGGGCCCCCGGGGGCTGGGGACGGTTAGCAGTGCGTCCGCTTGGCTCTGCTTCTGTCTTAGCAGCAGCATGATGAAGTCGCGGTACATCTCTAGGGAAAGATGAGTTAAATCTTTCCTGGGGTAGTTTTCTCCAAGAGGAAGACTAGTTGGGCCCTTATTCATTCCTTTGCTCTTCGTTCCTTCCTTCCCTCCCTCCCTTTACTAGGCAATTGAACCCAGGGGTGTTCTAACTCTGAGCTATATGCCCAGCCCTTTTTATTTTTTTAAATGTATTTATTTTGGTACTGGTGACTGAACCCAGGGGCATTCTACTTCCAGGCTACACCCCTAGTCCTTTTTTATTTTGTATTTTGAAACAGAGTCTCACTAAGTTGCTGAGGCTGGCCTCAGTTCTGCGATCCTCCTATCTCAGCCTCCCAAGTACTGGGATTACAGTTGTGTGTCATCATCCCCGACAGGGGCTATGTTTCTAATCCTGGCTGTACAGTGGGAAGCATAACTGGGCAGGGATGCCCAGGCTAATGAGATGAGAGTACGTGCAGCTCCTCTGGTGTCTGCGGTGAGCTACTGAGCAGGCTGAGAGGCATCGCAAGATCACAGCAGGCTGGGGTGTTGTTGGTGACATTTGTCCCGCCCCAAGCAAGGCCTTTGCACCAGTGTGCTGTGTGAATACTTTACCTGCTTTCCCTACTTGAACCTGCACCAGACCAGGGAGGGCTTGAGTTTGCTCGTTTGACAGGTAGGAGTGGAGTAAGCTACCTGATGCAGCTAGAAAGCGGTGTCCCAGGTCTACGCGACTCAAAAGCTCCAACCCTCAGTGTAACTCGGACGTGTGAGGAACGCCAGGGGCTGGCTGGGCAGATGGGAACGCAGAGGACAGGTGGGAACCAAGGGCTTGCAGGCTCTCTTAGGGACAGAGTGCAGCCCTGACCCTAAGCTGAGGCAGAAGGGCCCAGGTAAGATGCAGACTCCTCAGCCTGTGATTCTAGTACTTGGGAGGCTGAGACAGGAGGATCTCAGGTTTAAGGCCAGCCTCAGCAATTAGCAAGACCCTGGGCAACTTAGTGAGACCCTGTTTCAAAATTAAAAAAAAAAAAACTAAAAAGGGCTGGGGTTGTAGCTCAGAGGTAGAACACTCCTGGGTTCAATCCCTAGTACTAAAAAAAATTTAAAAGGACAACTCAGAGTAAACTGAGACATTGCATCTCTCTAATTTTTTCCCTCTTCTTATTTAAATATCAAGGCTGGGGTGGGGTAGCTCAGTGGTAGAGTGCTTGCCTGTGAGGTCCTGGGTTCAATCTTCAGTATAGGGGTGCAGGGGTGGGGGGATCAGAAGAGAGCTTTTCCAGAATGAGTGGGAGGAGACCCAGGAAGCAGGAAGGATAAGTTAAATTCTTTAAATAATTTCAGGAAGTGATAGCCAGGCGCAGTTCACACCATGCATGAACTCTGCAGCTCCCTCCTGCGGAGAGCAGGGATTCGGTGATCTCCACCCTCTGAGCTCAGCTTGTTCCCACCTCTGGGCTGCTCCTGCATCCTCGGGCGCTGCTGCCCCAGCCAGGATGGTCCTAAGCCAAGGTTCTGGTCTAACCGCATCTTGGGAGGGACCCAGCATGTGCCTGGGAGAAACTGGCAGCCTCAGAGGCGGAGCCCCGCGACGGTTCTGCAGGGAGGCTGGTACTGCACTTGGATGAGGCGCATCAGCGAGTGACATTTGTGTTTGGCTTAGTCCTCTAGCAGTGGGAGTTTCTGGCTGGGACCGGCGGTCACGTTCGATGTCAATGTAATAATAGTTAATGACCAAGTAGACCAAGTCAGATCTAGGAGATGACTGCTGACCGGTCAGCGAAATGTGTGGGAACGGGAGCCTGCAGGAAGCTCCGGTTCAAAGGCTGCGACTTTTCCTTCCCAGGGACTCGGTGGAATTCTGTTGCGATCCTCGGATTAGGGGGCAAGGGGACACCTCTCGGAGTTGGTATTGGTCATTTGTTGTCTTTTATTCTCCCTGTGCTAGTAATAAAACCTCAGTTGGTTTGGGCTAGGCATGGTGGCACACGACTGTAATTGCAGTACCTGGGAGGCTGAGACAGGAGGATCGCAGGTTCGAGACCAGCCTCAGCAAGTAGTGAGACTTTCATCTACCTAGTGAGACCCTGTTTCAAAATAAAAATTAAAAAAATAAGGCTAAGGGTATAGCTCAGTGGTAGAATACCTCTGGCTTCAATCCCCAGTACCCCCCCGCACACACACACAAGGGGTGAGGGAGGAATGAATGGTTTGGCTCTGGTTGGACCCGCGCTTGACCTGGATCCTCTAGCCGCAGTGTACCAGGAATGGACATGTGACCCAAGCTCTTTCAGTGAGCTTGCTCTCTCCCCGAGACCTTTTGCTGTGCAATTTGGGAAAGAGGTGCTTTTTCTCCCCTGGGTTGTTTAAGCCAGGAAGATGATTAACTTGGAGCTGCCATGACTATCTTTGCTGATACTTGGAGAGTACCTGTGAATAAAGCTAGCAAAAAAAAAAAAGAAGAAAGAAAACAGTTGAGATGATTTTATTTGAGCATCTGGATCCATCAGTACCTGAAGGCCATACACTCCTGAACTTTCAAAATGTATGAGCCAATAAACACTGCCAACCCTTCATTTGTTATGTGTATATATGTATATGTATATATATGTGTGTATATATATATATGCATATATGTATGTATGGTGTTGTGTGTGTCTGAAATAATATGATTTAAATTTCTGTGGCTTGCAACCTACCCTGTCCCTTCCTAAACAACTATCTCAGGAACTTCGCATATGATAGAGGAAAGTTCGATACTGTGAACCTGTGGTGTCCTTTGTCAGGTAGCAAAGATGCATCTTGGTTGTCATAGCGACAGTGGAGAGGTGTGGTTTGCAGTGGAGAAGCTGCTAGACAAGGAGTTGGGGTGCATGGGTCCCCGGGTACCTTTGTCCTCTCTGGCTGGGTAACTTGGGCAAGTCTCTTAACCCTTCTAAGCCCAGCTCCCAACATCTGTCAAATGAGGGAATTAAACGGGGTGGTCTCTGAAGTATGATCCTTTCACAGTTTGACTTCATGTCTGTGTTTTATTCTATTTATTTTATTTTTGTGGCATTGGGGATTGAACCAGGGGACATTGTACCTCTGAGCTATAATCCCTGCCCTATTTATTTATTTATTTATTTATTTTTATCTTTCTTTTTTTGCGGTACTGGGGATTGAACCCAGGGGCATTCTACCTCCGAGCTACACCCCCAGCCCTATTTTTTTTTCTTTATTTTGAAACAGGGTCTCACTAAGTTGCAGAGGGCCTCACTAAGTAGCTGAGGCTGGCCACAAACCTGGATCCTTCTGTCTCAGCCTCCCAAGTACTGGGATTGCAAGCGTGCGCCACCACGCCTGGCTTATTTTTATCTTGAAACAGGCTGTCCTCGAACCTGTGATCCTCCTATCTCAGCCTCCCAGGTACTGGGATTACAGATGTGCACCACCGTGCCTGGCTATTTACCTTTTGGATTAAAATTTTTTTCAACATTAAGAAACAATTGAAAACTACAGAAAATTACAAGAGTTTTGTATCACATTTATATGCCTACCATCTAGACTCTGCCATTTACATTTTATTATTTATTTATTTATTTATTTATTATTTATTTGTGGTATTAGGGATTGAACCCAGGGGCATTCTACCTCCAGATCTTTTATTTTATTTTATTTTATTTTATTTTATTTTATTTTATTTTTTGCAGTTACCAGGGATTGAACGCAGGGGCATTCTACCTCCGCGCTACACCCCGGCCCTATTTTTTATACTTTATTTTGAGACCGGGTCTCACGAAGTTGCGGAGGGTCTCACTAAGGAGAGAGAGAGAGAGAGACAGAGAGAGAGAGAGAGAGAGAGAGAGAGAGAGAGAGCGCTGAGGCTGGCCGCAAACCTGGATCCTCTGGTTTCCGCCTCCCAAAGTACTGGGATTACAAGTGTGCGCCACCATGCCTGGCCTTTTTTTAAATTTTGAAACAGGGTCTTGCTAAGTTGCTGAGGGCCTGGCTAAGTTGCCGAGGCTGGCCTCCAACCTGCGGTCCTCCTGTCTCAGCCTCCCGAGTACTGGGATTACGGGTGTGCACCACCACACCCGGCTTGCTTTTACGTTTTATGGGGGAGGATGTGAGGCGATGAATCCAGTCCACAGGCTGGAGGACCCAGGGTCTGTACCTGAGACAAACCTTGCTCCAAGGTGCCTGCCATTTACACAGGGTGAATTTTCACACCTGCTGACTTTCCCAATGCCAGGAGCAAGGAAATGCTGATCTGTTGAAATTTACCCCTAAATTGGATGGAGAAGGGAACCCTCTAAGCAGCTGCTTGAAGCCTTATCTTCTAATCATCCCCAGCGAGTTCAGTTTTTTTTATCTGATGAGTGTCAGCCTGCAGGAGAACTGGAAATCATTAGATTTTTAAGGAGATGTGACCAGCAGCTGCCAGAGGAAGTGTGATTCTGAGCCCCCCGGGTTGCCATGGGATTTGCCTTCAGATCCAAAGGTGAGGAGGGTGTGGGCACAAAGAAGAATGTTTTGGGGCACTTGACATGATGGATCTTTTTAAGAATGATTTCCCTCATCAGCTCCAGGCGTGGCAGCTTGGGCATTTCAGGGTTTCTAGGCCTGTCCTCCGCCCTTTGTGGGCTGGGGGGTTGGGGTTTGCTGTGGCTTATCAGCAGTGGGCTTTTTCTCCTTTTCCTAGGGGCCCTGTCTGTCTAATCCTGTGACTGTCACCAAGAACAGGCTAGTGTTGGGGGGAGAAACAGGGATGCCCACATCCTAATTTAGCTTTCTTTTTTTTTTGATACAGTGGATGGAGCTCAGGGGCATTCTACCTCTGAGCTATACCCCCAGCCCTTTTTAAAAAATTTGGTTTGCAAGGGAAGGGGAAGGGTAAGAAAGAAGTGAATCTATGGAATTACTGTCATAAACAATGTGTATATATGAGATTATACCAACATCATTCTCAGTGCTACATTTGGGGGGGGAGACAGGGGGGAGGCGGGGGGGAGGGACACCAAGAGCTGTGTGCATGTATGTTAACACCAAACTGATACTCATTGTGATGTGAGACTACAATGCACCAATAAAAACATTAAAAAAAATTTTGGTTTGAAACAGGGTCTTGCTAGGTTGCTGACAGTCTCACTAGATCGCCAAGGCTGGCCTTGAACCTGTGATCCTCCTACCTCAGTCTCCCAAGTCCTGGGATTACAGGTGCCTGCCACTGCGCCCAGCTCGCTTTCTCTTTCTTATCAGATGCTATTTTGGAAGGAAGGATCTCCTGACCAAAGAATGGTTAGGAGACATGGCCACCCACGTGTCACGGTGTGCAGGGCCGTCCACAGTGGCTGTCGTGTCTGACTTCCACAACTGAGGCTGGATCAATAAGGGTCTGGATAGGAAGCAGTCATGGAGATAGTGGGGGGTCAAGGAGAGATGATATAGCACCCCAGGGAGGTCTGTACTGAGAGGAGTGAGCCGCTTAAAAGAGGTCACAGCCACTGCTGGCGTATAGCCGTCCCTGTCCCCACCCCTGCCTTCCCCTTCCCATGTCTCCCTGCTGTCCCCCAGCTGTGCCCTATTCAAAACCCAAAGGTCCCACTGACTTATTCATACACATGTGTAAATGGCTGGCGAGCTCCATCCAACTGCCTCTGTGATGAACGGCGAGTGCGCACCCCCGTGTGGATCAGGGCTTCCCTTCCTGGTAATTACCACTCATCTCTTCCTCCCATCCCCTTCCCCCAAAAACTGGTCCCCCAAGTCCTTTCCCAGCTTGTGATGCTGCCCGAGGACCTGGGGGTGGGGCCATGAAGCGGCAGGCTCAGCTCTCTGTGGGTTTGCTCACGCCATCCTCCAAAGGGCCGTAAGAGGGAGGCATTATAATGAACCCGTTTCCAGATGAGAACTCCTGGGCACAGAGACGTGACGTCACAGCTAAAATCCAGCCCAGCACTCTGCATGACTGTCCTGCACTGGCGGGGACGAGCGTCCCAGGGCGCGAATGACCTTGCTGCCACCGGCACTGGCGCTGGCGCAGCCCATCGAGAGACTCTGCTCTGGGTCTTGGTCTCTTCTCTTTCTCATCTCATGACCCAGACTGGAGACCTGGCTCTTTCACCCTGACCAGCCTTCTTCCCCGGGGGCATTCCATCTCTGAGCTACACCCCCAGACCTATTTTATTTATTTTGAAATAGGGTCTCGCTAAGTTGCTGAGGGTCTTACTGAGTTGCTGAGGCTGGCCTTGAACCCGTGATCCTCCTGCTCAGTTGTTCTTCATCACCAACCACTTTGCTTCCCAAGCAACATTCTGGTGATCTCTTTGGATTTCTGGGTCTTCTAATGTTGGAAATACAAAACCTTGTGAGGTATGTGGGCCACTGGAAAGCAGTGCCCTTCCCCTACCCTCTCCTTCTGCAGACATTAAAAGTTAGAGATGGCCAGCTGGGCACGGTAGCACACACCTGTAATCCCAGTACTTGGGAGGCTGAGATGGGAGGATCACAGGTTGAAGGCCTTCCTCAGCAACTTAGTGAGGACCCGCTTCAAAATAAAATAGGTCTGGGGGTGTAGCTCAGACGTAGAATGTCCCTGGGTTCAATTCTCAGTGCCAAAAGAAAAAAAGACTGGGCATGGTGGTGTACACCTGTAATCCCAATAGTTGGGAGGCTGAATCAGGAGAATCGCAGGTTCAAGGCCAGCCTCAGTAATGTAGTGAGATTCTCAGCAACCTAGCGTGACCCTGATTCAAAATAAAAAATATAAAAAGGGGCTGGGGGTGTAGCTCAGAGGTAGAATGCCCCTGGGTTCGATGCCCAATACCATAAAAAAAAAAAAGGATCCCATTAGTGAGAGAGATCGAGCTTGACTTAAACGTCATACTTAGATCTTGGACAAGACTGAGGAGTGGCAGTGTGCATCCCTGCACCCAGCATGTGTGTGCACCCAGCACGTGTGTGCAAACTCAGCTCCCTGTGTATTTTTACAAGTTTGCTTTCTATGTTTATGCACACGAGGTTTCTTAACCCCCTTGTCTGCTCTAAAAAGTCTTTCTCTTGAGCTGTTAGAGGAAATAGTAGGACGTTCCTGTTCCTTTAGATAGCAAGTAAATTCCAAACTGGTCGGGTAGGCTCAGCTGTGGGATCAAAAACCGTTTACAGAAACTTCGGGGATGTTTCCTGTTGTCTGAGTGTTTTAGAAATCAGTGTAATTGAGGTTGTCTGAGGGCTTCTGCAAGTTCCATCAAAGCGGCTGTGTATTTATACTTCGTGGCGATGTGTTGAACACACAGACACACACGTGCCATCCTCCGCCCCCACCCGGGCCCCACCGCAGCGGCTTTGCCGGGAAGTGTGACAACACCTGTCTGTTTATGCATAAACCATAAACCAAGCGCACAGTGGAACTTGCGTTTATGAACGTTTATGAACAAATATCATAAACAGAATGCAGTATTTGAAAACTAATTGAGTAGGACCTGGCATGGTGGCACACTCCTTTAATCCCAGTATCGGGAGGCCGAGACAGGAGGATTGCAGGTTTGAGGCCAGCCTCGGCAATTTAGTGAGACCCTGCTTCAAAATAAAACAGATAAAAGGGCTGGAGGTATAACTCTGGGGTAGAATGCCCCTGGGTTCAATCCCTAGTACCCGAAACAAACAAACAAAATCCCCCTCCCCCAAAAAGTTCAACAACAACAACAGAAAATGAATTGGGTAGGTATGGATAGATATTTTGTAGTCAACACATTAAAAAAAAGTAAAGTAAACCAGGTGACTGAGTATTTGGAGAGGACTTTTGGCTTCCTTCTTGCTTTCCATAAATCTTGACTTAATAAGTAAGTCTTAGTTTAGCAGGCCCAAAGGAGCACATATCCCAAAACAGACGGTCCGAAATGCAGGAATTTTTTTTTTTTTTTGCGGTACTGGGGATTGAACCCAGGGGCATTCCACCTCCAAGCTACACCCCCAGCCCTATTTTTTTATTCTTTATTTTGAAACAGGGTCTCACTAAGTTGCAGACGGCCTCACTAAGTAGCTGAGGCTGGCCATGAACACGGATCCTCCAGTCTCAGCCTCCCAAGTACTGGGATTACAAGTGTGCGCCACCACTCCCGGCTTGCAGGAATTTTTAATGTCTAAATACAGGAGAATGAGAGCACTCAGGCTGTTAACCCCTGCAGATGACTTAGCCCGTCTCCTACTGAAGTGGCCAGTTTCCAGCCGTGGCCCTTCAGGACTGAGCAAGCATTGATCTCCTGGAGGGGTTCAAGCACAGATCTCTGGGCCCCACCCCCAGAGTGTCTGATTCAGTGGGTCTGCAATGGAGCCTGAGAATCTGCCTTTCCAGCGAGATGCTGGTCTGTGGCCCACACTTGAGTGGCAAGGCTCAAGAAAACTCATTCCCTGTCTTTAGAAAGAGATGGCCGGGCGTGGTGGCACACGCTTGTAATCCCAGTACTTTGGAAGGCGGAGACCGGAGGATCTGGGTTCGCGGCCAGTCTCAGCTCTCTCTCTCTCTCTCTCTCTCTACTTAGTGAGGCCCTCCGCAACTTCGTGAGACCCGGTTTCAAAATAAAGTATAAAAAATAGGGCTGGGGGTGTAGCGCGGAGGTAGTACGCCCCTGCGTTCAATCCCCGGTACCGCAAAAAAAAAAAAAAGAAAGAGATGATTTTTCCTTTAAGAAATATGTGAGCGGGGTGCAGTGGCATACACCTGTAATCCCAGTACTTGAGAGGCCAAAACAGGAGGATTGCAAGTTTGAAGCTAGGCTCAGCAACTTAAGCAAGATCTTGTTTCAAAATAAAAAATAAAGCCGGGCGTGGCGGCGCATGCTTGTAATCCCAGAACAGGGAGACTGAGACTGGAGGATCTGGGTTCGTGGCCAGCCTCAGCTACTTAGTGAGGCCTCTGCAACTTAGTGAGACCCTGTTTCAAAATAAAGAATGAAAAAATAGGGCTGGGGTGTATCTCGGAGGTAGAATGTCCCTGGGTTCAATTCTTGGTACCACACAAAACAAAAAAAGATTGAGCATACCAAATCCAAACATCTCCAAACTCCAAAATGTTTTGAGCCACAGGTGGAAAATTACATCCCCTAAAGTTTCCTGCAC
The DNA here is from genome assembly GCA_004027185.1 of Glis glis. NCBI lineage: Eukaryota > Metazoa > Chordata > Mammalia > Rodentia > Gliridae > Glis > Glis glis. Next base: position 69,451 of record PVJS01001040.1, on the reverse strand, counting down.
AAAATTGTTAAAAACATCATATGAAATTAACCTGTAGGCTCTGTATGTAAGATGTATGTGAAATATAGATGGGTTCTGTGTTTGGACTTGGTTCCTATCTCCAAGCTATCTCTTTATGTATGTGCAAATATTCCAACATCTGAAAAAAATCCGAACTTCATAACTCTTCTCTTTCCAAGCATTTCAGATCAGGGATGTTCAGCCTGTAGCAATTTGCCAGATCTTGTCTTGTGGGGTGCTGGGGGTCTATAGAGATTGGCTGTTCATTGGGGCCCATCTCAGGACTCCACAGAGAACCCAAGGTCCCTGATGGTGTGTCTGGGCTGCGCTCTGGTCAGAACCACTCTCTCTCCTTTGGACTGGCATCTCTGGCCGGGGACAGCCTGTAAGAGGCAGACTCACCTATTCTCCTGGGCACCGTTGAGCAAACACAGTGGCAGCCAGGGTCAGGCACAGTCCCGCTCAGTTTTAGGGTAAACAAGGGGTGCAGGTGGGCCCAGCTGCAGAGTCCCCAGCTCTGGACAGAGCCCCAAGGCTGAGTCCAGCAGCAGCCTTCCCTGTCCCCTGGGGTCCTTGGAACCGTGAGAGTCTCCTGGAATTACATCTCTGCAGAAGGCCACCTGTTGTCCCCCCACCCTGAGCACCCAGTCCCCACCCTCTCAGTCCTTCCGGCCAGCAGCCCTGCAGCTCTGGGCCAGGTAGGGACATGGGTGGGGACATGCCTTCCTGAGTCCCCTCCTTGTGGGCTGTGTTTTCCTCCATGTTGGCCAGCTCAGCACCAGCTGTGACACCCTCCTTGCCTGGCTTCTAGAACAGAGCGCCAGCGACTGTGTGTGTGTGTGTGTGTGTGTGTGTGTTTCAGTGGTAGAGCGCTTGCCTCACATGTGCAAGGCCCCGAGTCTGAGCCCCAGAAGTTATAGAAAACAACAGAAAGAAAATTACAGAAGTTCTTTTCTGACGCTTCTAGAAGTCTGGTCTGGTTTCAAGATGTCAGCGTGGCTGGTTTCTTCGGAGACCTCTCTCCTTGGAGTTTCTTCTCAGTAGTCTTCCCTCTGTATGTGTCTGTGTCTTGAATTCTTATAAGGACACGGGTCATATTGGGTGACGGCTCTCCTTGGTGACCTCATTTTTACTTACCTTTATAAAGTCCTTCTCCCCAAATATAGTCATGTCACGAGGTACTGGGTGTTAGGACTTCAACATAGAGTTGGGGGGAGGAGGGAAGCAGACATAATTTGGCTCATGATATACATCCTGTTCATCATATCTGAACCCCCCAAGTTCAGCGTGCACCTCCATATAAAGTTGCACAGCTTGGCTGGGTGTGGTGGTGCATGCCTGTAATCCCATTACTTGGGAAGCTAAGATAGGAGGGCAGAAGGTTCAAGGCTAGCCTCAGCAACTCTGCAAGACCCTTAGCAACTTAGCGAGACCCTGTTTCAAAATGAAAAATAAAAGTCTGGAGGTATAGCTTGGAGGTAGAATGCCCCTGGGTTCAATCCCCAGTAGCAAACAAACAAACAAACAAACAAACATACTACATAGTTTGATCAAGGTTGAATGGAATGATATCCATCTATACTTGAAATATATTAGAGACATCTAAGACATCTAAGAATCTTTTTCTTCAGGAATTATGATTGGTTTTCATGTTCTCATTTTATGTTTCCTATTTTTAAAAGCTTTAAAAATGTTACTTTATATATGGCTCTTTTATTGGCTTTATTTTGTATGTGTGTTTCTTTAGATAATTTGAAAGGTTTACAGGCTGCTTTTAGTTACAGTAGTTATCTTTGTAATACTATACAACTTGGTGATATACTCCATCCTCTATTCTTAGTACCTACTGACTCACTATTATGAGCAGTACCAAATTATTTAAAAGAATGTTAGTGTGTGTGTGGGGGGGGGTACTGGGGATTGGACCCAGGGATGTTTACTGCTGAGCTACACCATTAGCCCTATTTTATTTCTTTATTATTTTGAAACAAGGACTTGCTGAGTTGCTGAGGGTCTCACTGAGTTGCTGAGGCTGGCCTTGAACCTACAATTCCCCTGTCTCAACCTCCCAAGTACTGAGATTACAGGTGTGCGCCACTGTACCCAGCTAGAAGAGTGTTAATCTTATAAAAAATGACTAACATTATACCTTTTTTTGTGTATGTGGTACTGGGAGTGGAACCTAGGGGCCTTCTACTCCAGGCTATACCTCCAGCCCTATATTTATCTATCTATCTATCTATCTATTTATTTATTTATTTATTTATTTTTTAGAAATAGGGTCTCACTAAGTTGCTGAGAGCCTCACTAAAATACTGAGGATGGCCTCATACCTGTGATCCGCCTGTCTCAGCCTCCCAAGTACGGGGATTACAGGCATGCACCACCACACCTGGCTTATATCTTATTTTTTTAAAAAATTAAAAAAATTTAATGTTGGGCCCTCTACCCAGTGCCATGAAAGGGCCTGGTGGACTAACAGAAGCCTGCTCTAGAGTACCGGGCCTCTTCCACGTGGCAGTGACTCAGCATATCAATGGCAAAGATGGCGCTGGCGGACCCCTCAGAGGGAGGTCCCGCGGTTAACCCCACCTAACCTCAGGAGGGCTATGATAGGCAGTTACCTCCTTCCGTGCTCACGGACAACAGGTGCCTTCGCCTATGATAGGTTACAGGGGGGCGTAATGACCTGACCATCCTGTGCCATTGGGCCCCACCTTATTGCCCTGGAATTTCCTTTATGGTCTTTACTTTAAAAGTGCGACTGTCTTTCTAAATAGACGAGTTCTTGCTTTGACTTGGCTCCCGGCTCCTTGGTGTTTGGTTGCCGTCGACACTCACTTCCCTGCTCAGCTCTTGCTGCTGCTCGGGCCGGATCCCGGCAATTTAACCCTTTCCACAACCATACATTGGAAAGGATCTATTATACATATTTTATTTATTTATTTATTTTGGTACTGGGGATTGAACCCAGGGGTTACCTTTGAGTTATATCCTAGCCCTTTAAAAATAAATTCCTTTTTGTGTGTGTGTGTGGTGCTGGGGATTGGACCTGGGACCTTGCACATGCTAGGCAAGCACTCTACCACTGAGCTATATCTCCAGCCCCTTTAAAAACTTTTTTTGAAATAGGGTTTCCCTAAGTTGCTGAGGCTGGCCTTAAACCTGTGATCCTCCTGTCTCAGCCTCCCAAGCCTGGGATTATAGGCATGTACAACCATGCTGCTCTATTATACACACTTTAAAGGCTAGAGATTCAAGGTCCAGAGAGGTATGGGAACTTGCCCAAGGCCCCTTGGATAGTATCTCACAGAGCTGGCGTCCATCCTGCAGGCTGTGACTGCAGCCCTGCTCCTAACCCTGTCCACTTGGGCCAGCATGTGCTAGGTAACCAACTCCATTGCCCCTCTCCCTCCCATTTATTTCTTTGCCGTCGGACTCTTTGGAAGAGAATGATTCAGAGTTGCAGATCTTAGAGGTTCCTGGGTCTGCCCTGGACATTTAGGGGTCTGGCCAGGGCTGCCTGGGTACTCATTCAAACAGTGGCTCTGATGTCCCCTCTCTGGCCTGCGAGCCACCTCCCAAGGCAGGAGATTCCAGGAGGTGAGAGGGCCAGGACCCTGGAGCCACCTCCTCGGATCTCCAGAAGACACCTCTCCATGGCTGCCAGAGAGACACAGCTGAATATGCAGCTGGATGCAGGCCCAGAGACACCCCAGTCACAGACACGTGGACACACGCATGCACGGAGATTCCGCTTTTAGGGAGAGTCTTCATCGGGAATTGGTTTCATGGCACTGTGGGGCTGGCTGAGCAGGCTCTGTCTGCCTGGCAGCAGGAGGTGCTGACAGAGGGTGCTGGGTGCGTGCACCCCTGCTGTGAGACAACGAGGCACCATGGGGTGGTGACAGGCATGGGCCCTTCATCTTCAGCACTCATGACTGCAGGGCTGACACATAGAAGAGGCTCAGTGATGCTTGTCATCTGAATCTGGGAGCCTGGAGGGCAGAGCGGTGGACTTGAGGTGCTGCTGCTTTCCACCACCCCAGCCATCAGCACCCCCCTGATGCCAGCATCTCTATGACACTCCCACTGTATGACCACCTGTCTTCTGGGGGTGCCTAGTAAGGAGCACCTTAGCGCCTGCATCAGGCAGGTTCAACGGGAGAAACAGAATGAGTGGAGGAGCATATGTAGGCATGCATGTAGACAACGACATGTGCACAGACACATGTAGACTTGTACATGCAGGCATAGACATGCCCACAGATATAGATATACGTGTCCTCATAGGCACATGTAGACATAAACACATTCATATACACACATGTAGATACAGTCATCTACATAGACATAGATAGACAGTAGGCACACACAGGCATAGACATGCCCACAGACATATATATACATGTACTCATAGGCACATGTAGACATAAGCACATGCACATACACACATGTAGATACAGTCATCTACACAGACACAGATAGACAGTAGGCACAGCAGGCATAGACATGTCCACAGACATAGATTTGCACGTACCAGACACATCAGACATAGCACACGTGTACATACTTATATGCAGATATATACCTTTTTTTCATAAACACTGAGCTATACCCCCAGTCCGTTTCATTTTTTATTTTGAAATAGGATCTCATTAAGTTCTCCAGGCTGGCCTCGAAATAGCAATCCTTCCTCAGTTTCCCAAGTAGCTAGGATTATAGATATGCTCCTCTGCAACTAGCCTCTATCTTTTACTTCTTCAAGAAAGTATTGTTCTTAATCTTTATATTCTCTTAAATGTGTATATATATATATATATATATATATATATTTACACACACACACTTTTATATGTGTGTGGTACTAGTGATTGAACCCAGAGTCATTCTATCTCTGAGCTCCACCTCTAGTCCTTTTTAATTTTTATTTATTTATTTTTGAAACAGGGTCTCACTAGATTGCCAGGAGTCTCGCTACATTACTGAAGCTGTCCTTGAGCCTGTGATCCTCCTGTCTCAGCCTCCCAAGTGCTGGAATTACAGGCATGTGCCACCATGCCCAGTTTAGAATTATATTTTTAAGTTCTATCGAGAAAGCAAATGAGAAAGAGGGAGATGACAGGGACAGAGTGAAAGACAAATAGAGGGAGAGAGAGAGAAGATGGTAGAAAGAAAAAAAATCTATAGAAAGTTTTCAGTTTAGATTGCACTGAATCTATAAATTGATTTGGAAAGACTTGATAGTATAAACTATTGAATGTTCTAATCAATGAACATGGTATATCTTCAGTTTTTTATTAAATATATCTTAATGACATTCCTATAATTTTCTCATAGAGATCTTATACTTCTTTTGTTTCATTTACTGCTATGAACTTGATTCTTTTCATTCAATTATAAACAACATAGTTTTAGAAAATCATTTTCAACCTGTTTAGCACTGGTATTTACAAGTACAATTTGCTTCTGTATTTTGTATGGTGCTGGGGATTAGACCCAGAGCCTTGTGTATGCTAAGCGTGTACTCTACTACTGAGCAACACCCTAGTCCTACTCTTATATTTTGACCTTTAAGACATTTTATAGATAAACTTTTTACTTGGGAATAATTCTAGATTTACAGAAAGATTGCAAAGAGTTTCTGTATACCCCTCACCCAGTCTTTCCTAATTTTTTTTGGAGGGGGGTATTGGGATTGAACTCAGGAGACTTCTTATAATCTTAGAGATTAACAAATAGTCCATTTTATTGTTTTTATGTTTGAGACAGGGACTTGCTAAGTTGCCCAGGCTGGCCTCAAACTTGTGATCCTCCTTCCTCAGCCTCCTGAGTAGCTGGGATTACAGGCCTATGCCACTATACCTGGCCAGAGTCTTCATAGGGATTGGTTTTATGCTGTTGTGGGGCTGGCTGGCTAAGCAGTCTCTATTAGACTGTGGCTTCCATGTCTGTTGCTGGATCTTGAAACTACAAAATCACACCTGCTTCCCTTTCACCCACCAAATCTCCCAAGAATCTTCCAATGGCTACCCTAAAGAGAACATACATGAAGAAGAATTCTGGGAACTGAAGTTCAGCCTGGCCACGCAGACATGTTAGAAAGTCATCATGCTTCCAGAACAGGAGGTGAGAAGATGGCAGGCTTGGGTGTCAGACCCATCAAATTTCAGTCCTGACTTTCTTGTTGTGTGGCTTTTGGGAAGTTTTCTGATCTGTGCCTCTTTCACTAAAGGAAAATAATAAACCGGGTGTAGTGGTACATGCCTGTAATCCCAGTACTTGGGAGGCTGAGACAGGAGGATCGCAGGTTCAAGACCAGATTTAGCAATTTAGCAAGACCCTCAGCAACTAGTGAGATTCTGTTTCAAAGCAAAAAAAATAAAAATAAAAAGGATTGGGGGTGTGGCTTGGAGGTAGAATGCCCCTGGGTTCAATCCCCTGTATGCCCCTTTAAAAAAAAGGAAAGAGAGAGAATAATACTACTGAGACCCTTTTGCAGAGATTTATTAATTGGATTAAATAGAATTAAGAATGTCAAGTATCTTGCCTTGCTCCTGGACCCAGGGTAAGAAACCTCAGACCTTTCCCTGTTGTTGATACTAACCAGGAACACAGTGTTTTCATGTAATTAAGTTTGTCTCTGAACAAATGGTTTCTTCACAGGCTTGTATATCCTTTTGCGTTAGGTTTATTCCTAGGATCTTGATATTTCTTCTTGTTATTGTGAGTGAAATTTAATTATGTTTTAAAATTGGTTATTGATGATGTATGGTTCCAGAAGAATGCTAATGAATAGTCATGTTTCTATCTGTAATGGGAATTCCTCTGGAATTTCCTTGTAACTCTGATACTGGCTGTTGGTTTTAGATTAGCATTTATATTTTCTATTTAGCATTTTAATATCATTTTTATGTCTGGTTTTTTTTTTGGTGTCTTCATGGAGAGTATAAGATTAGGTTGGTCTTCATACCAAGAAGGGGTCTTTTTAAAGCCAAAAATAGATGTGGGATTTTATCGGATGATGCCTGTCAGCGGTTCTCAAGATGATCATATATTTTTTCATTTCCTAAATGTTAATATGATTAACCATTTTAATAGATTTTCTAGCAGGATGTTGAAATCAGAGGCGACTCTGGAAGGAGCACAGGAGGAGAGTCTGAAACCTGGATGTGAGGTCTAGTTCAGTTCTCATTTGCAGATTTGACCTTGAACGAGCCAGTAAACCTCATGATTCCCTTCAACAGACACTCCCGGTTCACGCTTCCTTATCTGGAAAATGGGGAGAGTCACGTTTGCCCTCTCTTCCTTAAGAGTGAGTTAGAAGAATGGAGATAAGTTAATAGTTCTTTCTGTTGCATTTATTTAAATGCTTTCACATCTGTAAAAAGAAAAAAATGGGAAAAATGTATAAAATAAGCTGGGCATGGTGGCACATGACTGTAATCCCAGTACTTGGGAGGCTGAGACAGGAGGATCGCAGGTTGGAGGCCAGTCTCAGCAACTTAGCAAGATCCTGTTTGCAAATAAAAAATAAAATTGGGCCGGGGGTGTAGCTTGGAGGTAGAATGCCCCTGGGTTCAATCGCCAGTACCAAAAAAAATATATATATAAAATTGAAGACAATATCTTGATCTCAATTATTGTACCATAGTCAACCAAGAATTCCTTCATTTGCTCATTCATCCAAGAGCTCACTGAGGACCTGTGATGTCCTGGGAACTGTTCTCGACACCGGGAGGACAGCAGAGATGAAGTAGACAAAGCCCTGCAGTGGGGAGCTCACAGTCCAGTAAACAGTCACTCTCGTATGTCAGCCAGCCAAGTGATTAATACTATGAAGATCAATAAAGGAGTGGTGGTGGGGTAGGGGTTGGAAACTGAGACAGGTTGGATGAGAGGGGCTTACTTTAAATGGGCTGGTCAAGCCGGGTCACCTCAAAGAGGTTCTCTCTGATGACCCCATTTATTTATTTTTACTTATTCATTTATTTTTGGTACCGAGGATTGAACCCAGGGATATTCTACCTCCAAGCTATACCTCGTGTTTTAGTTTTACTTTGAAACAGGGTCTCCCTAGGTTGATGAGAGTCTCACTACTTGCTGAAGCTGTCCCCAAACCTGCAATCCTCCTGTCTCAGCCTCCCAAGTGCTGGGATTACAGGCATCTGCCACCACGCCCAGCCTCACTCTCTTTTTTCCCCCAAGCTTGAAGGAAAGCCTTTGGAGGGTTGTGAGCAGTGGGCGACAGAATCAGTTTTCCTGTCCTAAGGATTGCTCAGGCTGCTGTGTAGAGAATGGATTGGAGCCGGTTCTGAGTCGAGGTCTGCAGACGCAGGAGGTGCTGGTGGCTCAGGCTGGGACTGAAGCAGTGGAAGTGGTGACAGCTTTGCTGACGAATTGGAAGGCTCATCTTAGAGATGACAATTTGGCTTTTCCTGTAAGAAGAAATTATGTCTCCCCTCACCCCCATCTTCTACAGTCTGGGGAAATCTGGCCTGCATTTTTCACAGCACAGTTGCGCTGAGTCAGGAGAAGCCCCAAGCCCCCCCCCCCCCCAGTGATGCCCCAAACCTCTGTCTGGGGGATGAAATAACTGAAGGGTTTGGTTGACTCCAGGGGAAGTTCTGCCCTGAACTCCAGCCCAGAAGCCAGAAGCACACTCCAGCGTTGATCCCTGCACAGAGGAAGTTGCTCCCCACACGCCCAGCCTCACCTGGGGCCCTGAGAGATTCCATCAGAAAGGAAGAGGAGCTGAGACAGGAGGATGGCAGGTTTGAGGCTGACCTCCGCAACTTAGACCATCAGCAATTTAGTGAGACCCTGTTTCAAAATAAATAAAAAGATCTGGGGGTATAGCTCAGAGGTGGAATGCCCCTGGTTCAATCCCCCGTACCAAAAAGGGAGGGAGGGAGGGAGGGAGGGAGGGAAGGAAGGAAGGAAGGAGAGAGAGAGTGAGTTGGCCTCACACCACAGAGTTGCGGTTGGCCTTACTCATGGGACACTTTGCCACCGGTGACATCGTGATGAACTAATAAAAGACAGAGACAACATTTGGGCCGAGTTTGCTTTTCTTCAGGGTGTTTGGTCCTCTTCAGACAGTGCTCTGTGGGGTTCAGTCCTCAGCCTTCCCCTGAGCCCCAGTGAGCAAGGCCCCCTTGCTCCTCTGTGCCCTGGTTTTTAAAACTCTCCCAGTTCTAACAAGGAAGGAGTCTCATGGCTCCCTAATATCACAGCCTCTAGGTTTCTGCTAACTTGAGTTCCCTCCTTCTTTTTTTCTTTTGTGGTACTGCAGATTGAACCCAGGGGCATTCTGCCTCTCAGCTACACCTCCAGCCCTTTTTATTTTTTATTTGAAAACAGGGTCTTGCTAAGTAGCTGAGGGCCTCACTACGTTGCTGAGGCTGGTCTTGAGCCTGTGATTCTCCTGTCTCAGCCTCCCAAATACTGGGATTAGAGGTGTGCCCCACCACACCCAGTTCACTTAGAATGTTTCTGAGGTTCATCCATGTTGTACTTTGTATCAGGAATTCATTTCTTTTTATTTCTGGGTAATGTCCCATTGGGATGGATAATTCACATTTCACTTATCCTTTTATCGGTTGATAAGGATTTGGCTCATGTCTACTTTTCTGGTTCTTAGGAACAATAGGAACAATACTGCTATACATACATTTGTGTACGTGTTTTGGCGTGGACATACGTTCTTAATTTTCTTGGATGTGTACCAAGGAGTGGACTTGCTGGATCACGTGGTGACTGCGTTTAACCTTTTGAGGAATTGCCAGACTCTTTCTGAAGCTGCTGCTGCATGATTCTCTATTCACACCGGGAGTCCATGGAGGGTTCCAACTCCTCTATACTCTTGCCAACATTTGTTATTATCTGTGTTTTTATAGCTGCCCTGGAGGGTGTGAAGTGGTGTCTTGTTATGGTTTTGATTTGCATTACCCTGAAGATGAATGATGCTGGGCATCTTTTCATGCGCTTACTGACCATTCATGTATCTTCTTTGGAAAAAAATGTCTATTTGGGGTCTGTGCTCACATTTCCAATTGTGTTAAATAACAAATGTCTTTATTATTGAGCCGTCAGTATTCTTTATGTCTTCTAGATACAAGTTCCTTATCAGATATATGGTTTGCAAAGATTTTATCCACCTCTGTGGGTTGTATTTCTTAACTTTCTTTACTGTCCTGTGCCGCAGAAAGCTACTCATTTTGACGAAGGCTAATTTATCTATGTTTTCTTTTGTCTCTTCTGCTTTTGTTGTCCCGTCCAAGAAGCTCTTGCCTAATCTCTGGCCATGTGGATCGACACTGGTGTTTTCTTCTAGGAGTTTTATGGTTTTTGTTTTTGTTTTTTGTTTTTTTAACAGTACTGAGGATTGAACCCAGGGGTATTCTACCTCTGAGATCCACCCCCAGCCCTATTTTTTATTCTTTATTTTGAAACAGGGTCTCACTAAGTTGCAGAGAGCCTCACTAAGTAGCTGAGGCTGTCCGTGAACCTGTGATCCTCTCGTCTCAGCCTCCCAAGTACTGGGATTACAAGCGTGTGCCTCCACGCCCAGCTGAGTTTTATGGTTTTAACTCTGACATTCAGGACTTTGATCCATTTGAGTTAATTGTTGTGCAAGGTGTGAGCAAGGGGTCCAGCTGCGTTCTTTACACGTTGTTGTCTTGTCTTTCCTGTGTTGTTTGTTGATGACTGTCCTTTCCCCTTTGAATGGCCTTGTCATCTGGGTTAAGACTCCTTTGACCTGTGTCATTTATTTAAGTCAAAGACCAAGAAAACTTTTCATATCAATCTACTGATCCATGGAGAGAAATCAATCAAACACCATTTAGGTTTTAAGATTATTTTGCCTAGAATGTTTTTAAAAAGTCATTTAAAAAATTTGGGGGGGTACTAGGGATTGAACCCAAGGGCATTGTACCTCTGAGCCACATCCTCAGCCCTCAGCCTTATTTATTTATTTATTTTCTTTAGAAACAAGGTCTTACTACATTGCTGAGGGTCTTGCTAAGTTGCTGAGGCTGGCCTTGAACCTGCGATCTTCTTGTCTCAGCCTCCTCCTCCTGCAATCCTCCTGTCTACAGGCCTGTGACACCGTACCCGGCCAATTTTTTTTTATTAAAAGTGCAAATGGACAGCTGGGCATGGTGGCGCACGCTTGTAATCCCAGTACTTGGGAGGCTGAGACAGGAGGATCACAGGTCTGAAGCCAGTCTCAGCAACTTGTGAGGCCCTCTGCAACTTAGTGAGACCCTGTTTCAAAATAAAGAATAAAAATAGGGCTGGGGGTGTAGCTCGGAGGTAGAATGCCCCTGGGTTCAATCCCCAGTACCGCAAAAAATTAAAAAAAATGCAAATGGACAATGAACACTGTTGTTAAATAAATAAAAGTAATGAGACAGTTTTATGTGCTGGCCCGCGCAGGGTGAGAGGGGTAGGCCCTGGGCCTGGGTTTGCTCTGGAATTCCATGAGCTGGGGATTACAAATCAAAGCTGATTCCATCAAGGCCCTGGGTCTGTGGCCTGGAGGAACTGTGTGTCCCCTCCCCGCCACACCCCTGTCCCCTCCCTCCCAGGAGGATCAGGGCTTCTCAGCCCTAGCAGGAGGTCAGCACAGGGACAGCCAGGCAGAGGGAGCAGTCGCCTGCCTGCCTGGGACTCTCTGCAAGTTGTTTCTTGGCCTTGATTTAGGAAGGGGATTAGGGAATTGTTTCCTCTGGAAACCTCCACCGCAGAATGGAATCCTGGAGCCTGTGGCCTCGCCTGCCTCCCACGTGTGGGTTGGGCCCCGGAACTGCTGGTGTGGGCTGGGGAGGGTGCAGGCATGGCCTCCCGTGTGACTAGGGCTCTGGCCCAAGACGGGGTTGAGGGCTTGGCTCCCAGACCTGGCTGGGCTCCCTGGAAACTGGACCCGCATCCTCCGGTGCCGGTGCCCACTCTGCTTCTCCTCCAGAGTCCATCCAGCTGACAGCGCAGAGCATCAGCTAAGCCCCAGATGTTTAGACGTCTGACTCAGTGTTTGCCTGTTCTCTGCTGAGAGCTTATGTGGCCCCAGAGGTGGTCCTGGAATTTTCTCAGATCTTTGCGCGGGCTCTGGTGTTTAATCAGCATCTCCAGGGAGAGACTTAAGGTTCTGGGATTTCTGCAGAGCTCTGTCCTCTGATCCACACAGCCTGCTTGGGGCTGGGCCAGGCTCTGGACTTCGGGGGAACCAGGGCTAGGACTGGGGTCGGAGGGGACCCGCTGTCTCTGCCTTCCAAACACAACCCTGGTCTTGGATTTCTCGGCCACATCCAGCGTTTCCCTGGCTCAGGTCAACATCTTTAAAGTCAAAGTTGTGAAGGGCAGTTAAGTCATCCAACCTCCAGCCCCAGTGTGTCCCTCGGTGAGCACACAGCTGAAGTATTTCCAGGGTTGCTGGGTGGGACTGTTGATGATGAGGTTCTGGAGTAAAGAAAAACACCCTTCTATGCTGTGGTGGCTCACGCCCATCTCTCCCCCAGGCTCTGGGACCAAGTTTGAAAAAGCCCCAAAGCTTGTGGGGCTTGGTGGCACATGCCTGTCCTCTCGGTACTTGGGAGACTGAGACAGTAGGATTGTGGGTTCAAGGCCTGCCTCAGCAACTTAGCAAGACTCTCAGCAACTTAGCAAGACCTTGTTTCAAAATAAAACATAAAAAGGGCTGGGGGTATATCTCTGAGGTAGAATGTCCTGGGGCTCAATCCCTAGTACCACCCCCCAAAAGCCTCCATCCCTGGCCCCAGCCCCAGCGTGTGCACTCACCTCATTGGCCAGGTCCAGCTCAAGTTCAGACTCACCCTGGAGGCTGTGCAGAAGTGAGAGGGCCGCGTGGTGGTCCCTGGAAACCAGGGTCTCTCTGAGCCAAGGCAGGTGGTGTCTGAGCTGGGGCTGATGGAGGCCCTGCTGCCTCCAGGGCTCCCAAGTCCCTGCTTGGCTCACCCCACTGTTGAGAACAAATCAATGCTTGCAGTCCCGGAAGGTTGACCGTCTTGAGCTGGGGCTCAGACACAGATGTGGGGTCTGGGGGGGTCACTCACATCTGAGGACTTGGTGCCAGCAGAGAAAGGCAGCCTCCACCAGTGACTGGGACCCGCTCCCCAGCTCGGAGACCCAGATCTCCCAGGCTTGAAATGTGGCCAGTTGATTCAAATAAAAAATAACCACAAACAACCCGGCCTGCTGGCCAAAGTCCACCAGCGGGCCGGATCCAGCCAGCCCTGGGGTAGGCAGGAAATGGCATCCTAGGCCCACGGGGTGTATTATCCGAGGTCTCAAATCCAGAAAACAGCCTACTTCCTGCCTGGGTTTCCAGACTCCTCCTTATTGATGCTTCCTGCTTTAAAGCACAATCAGGCTGGGCGTGGTGGCCCACACCTATAATCCAAGTACTTGGGAGGCTGAGACAGGAGGATCCAGGTTCACAGCCAGCCTCAGCAACTTAGTGAGACCCTCAACAACTTAGTGAGACCCTGTTTCAAAACAAAAAATAAAAAAGGGCTGGGGTGTGCAACTCAGAGGTAGAATGCTCCTGGGTTCAATCCCTAGCACCACACACACACACACACACACACACACACACACAATGAAGACGTTTTAGGTGAGGAAGCAGAGGTCACATAGCTCAAGTGGCAGAGCTAGGATTTGAACCCAGAACTGGCTGACTATCATTGGGAACTAAAATCAGAGCTTATTGGTTCTTCCCGTTACCCTATACCAGGATTGGCTCCTAAGCCCCCAAAGAGTCTGTTGCTCCCCCAAATTCTGGGACTTCTCAAGAACATGGGGGAGGGTTTTCAGTGTGTGTGTGTGTGTGTGTGTGTGTGTGTGTGTGTGAGCGCGCATGTGCATGCACACTCAGGTGCATGTGAGTTCTCTCTCCCACTCATTTTCTCATGTCCACTCATCGCTCCTCTGAGCACAGCAAGGAGCACGGGAGAAGGCAGCTGCCTGGAGCAGACGCTTCTCCATCTGCTCGGCAGCTCGCCCTTGCAAGAAAGACGCCCGTAACCTTTGCCCTTCCTTGAGTCCCTGGGTCACTCTGCTGGCACTGTGGTGGCCAGCCCCAGCCCCTACTGCAAGCTCCCCGCAGATCCCGGGGCCACTCTGTGATGGGAGCCAGGTGACACATCAGGACAGGCCACCAGCAGGGACGGGCAGTGTCCGCAGCGGGCAGAGCTCCCGGGAAGTCGGCAAGTCGGCCAGCCCCGTTCTTGCTGGCTCTGCAGATTCTGAGTGAGTCTGAGGACGGGGTGTGTGTGCGGTTGGGGGAGTGGAAGGCAAGTGTTAATAAATAAAGCAGGGTGGAGGGGCTTCTAACAGATTTACTAGCTAAATATTTTCCGGATGTTTTCATGGTTCTTTAAGGCTGATCCAGAGGAGGGCTGAACAGGACTTAGTCGAATCTCTCCAGTGGCGCCCACCCTCCGCTGACCCTCTTGTACCCTGGCCCCATTCCCAGCCCTGACCTCCTCCGGTCCCACTGCCCCATCACCATTCACTCTCCTCTTTTATCCTACTCAGACAGAAAGAATAATCTTGAGCTGGGTGTGGTGGCGCACGCCTGTAATCCCAGTATGCGGGAGGCTGAGACAGGAGTCCTACAAGTTTGAGGCCAGCCTTGGCAACTTAGTGAGACCCTGTCTCAAAATAAAAAAAAAAAATAAAAAGGTCTGGGGATATAGAGGACTTAGTGGTACAGGCCCCCTAGGTTTAATCCCCAGTTTTGGGGGAAAAAGTCTCCTTTTTTCTTTCATTGTAATGATCTATACAATGATGAGACCTGGTGTGTGTGTGTGTGTGTGTGTGTGTGTGTGTTTGTGTGTGTGTGTGTGTGTGTGGTACTGGGGATTGAACCTGGGGGCATTTTACCTCCAAGCTGTACCTCCAGCCCAATTTTTTTTTAATTTTTATTTTGAAACAGGGTCTCACTAGGTTGATGAGAGTCTCACTAGTTGTTGAAGCTGTCCTCAAACCTGTGATCCTCCTGTCTCAGCCTCCCAAGCACTGGGATTACAGGCATGCAGCACCATGCCTGACTCCAAGAAACCTCTTTTTTAACTTAATTTGTTTGATGTATATTTCTATAAGCTACTGTTTCTATAGCTTTTCAGCAGTTGCTGCAAATTCATACTTTGGATGAACTACTGTTTACAATCCCCTAGTGATGGACACTGAGGGTATGTCCTCTCTTTTCTCTTATTAAAATCAAGGCAGGGAACGTTCCTTGCGATGCAGTCTTTATTTCTCTGAGATTAGTTTTCTGGGGAGCGCTGCCCTGTGTGAGTGGTGTTCATTTTGACCCACACTGTCCTATTGCTCTTTAGAAGGGTTGTCTCGAGTTCTGGTCCTGGAGGATTCCTGCTGCCCCATTTGCCGGTCATGAGCATTTGCAGCCGCAAGAGAGCTCTCGGTGAGATCCGTTGCCACCTGCAGACAGGAAGCTAGACAGGCAGGGGGCCCGTGTCTGCCAGGGGGACTTCAGTGTGCGTGTGCGTGTGCGTGTGCGTTTATGTGTGTGTATGGGGGAGCACGCGTGTGATGTCTGGGCCCCTTCCTCTGTAATTTGGTGAGAACTGTGTCATAGAGACTGTGCTGTTCCCTAGGACCCTGTCCCGTTGGGTCTCCCTGGGCTCCTGCGTGTGTGTGTTTCCCGTCAGGCCTCCCTGGCTCAGCGTGAGTGTGGGCAGGCCACGCTGAGCCCTAGACTGACCATTTCCCTGTCCGCCTTCAGCTTGGCCTTTCCTTGTTGGGGGCTTGTGCAAGGCCCCAGAACCGCAAGGAGCTGGCCGGAGGCGGGGGCCGCTGGGGAGCCCTCTCAGGCACAGTGACGGCTCTGTTTCCTCCTCTGCCTCGCCTGGAGCCTCCATTCACGGGAAGGAGAGTCACACATTCCCCCTTGAGATAAGAATAGAGCCCGACTGTGCCCCAGGACAGAGTCCAGCTTCTTCAGCCGGCCCTCGGAGGCCTGGCAAGGGCTCCCAGATGGTGGTGGCGTGAGTGGCCTTGGCCGCCCGCCCCATCGGCCTCTTGTGCTTTGTGTGGCCGGGACACTGGGCCCAGTGTGCGTGCTTGCCCGGGCCCCGGGCCCCACCGTCTCCAGGCGCTGCCCAGGATGGAGGGCTTGTCCTTGAATCAGCTGGTCCAGGGCTGTGCAGTGGCTCTCCCCTTAACTGTGGGGCTCCGACGCCAACCCGTGGCTCTGCTACCTCCAAGGACGGGCCCCTGATGGTTATCCCTGGGAGGGCAGGACGGAGCCCAGGCTTAGCAAGGGAAGCAAGTTCCAGGAGAAGCTGGCCCCTGAGGATCGAGGGCGCTCAGCAGCATGGGGGCCCCTGTAGCCTTTTCCTGCAGTCCCAAGGGACATTAAGCAGGACCTAGTGGGAGCAGGAGGTGGTGGGGGCGATCACGGGCGTTCGGGAGCCTCCAACCTTAGCCCTCCCTGTGTCTGAGCACAGAATGGAACAGCTGAGAGTCAGGCCGCACCAGATCCAACCAGGTGGCACTAGCCAGGCAAGAGGGTGCAGCGGAGCTGGGGTGCAGCTCAGTGGCAGGGCGCTCGCCCGGCATGCATGAGGCCCTGGGTTCCCCCAGTACCCCCCACACACACATGGCAGCTGTTCTCAGGTGATCTTTAATGTATTTCCAACCCTTCCAGTTTCAAGGCGGGCCTTTGCAAAGTGCGGTGCCTGGACCCCGCAGCACAGGCATCCCCTGAGAACAGCTTGCTGGGTGGAGCTGCACGTTGTGGGGCCCACCCCAGACCCGCCAAATCAGAACCCCCTAGTGGGGCTCAGCGATCTCTGCTGCAACGTGCTCCCCAGAGGACTCTGATGTCAAGCAGGGTGGTACAGGTGACACCAGTGGTGTCACTAGAGGGTGCATGCTCCAACTGGAGACATCAAATAGGTTGGAAATATTTTATTTGTTTAAACATGGGGTCTCCCACATAGCTTTTAAAAAAACAAAACAAAACTTCAGCCGGCACTTTTTGTTTTACATATTTCAGTTTATTCTATATCTGTGTGCCAGGGTGGTTTGGAGTTTTGGGGTGCAAAAACCAAGGCTCCATGGAGGTGAATAGCTTTTATTTGGGTTCTTTCTCCCCCCCAGTGTTTTTTCTTCCTTCCTTTCTCCCTCCCTCCCTCCCTCTCTCCCTCCCTTCCTTCCTTCCTGGGGTTAAACCCAGGGGCATTCTACCTCCAAGCTATACCTCGAGCCCTTTTTATTTATTTTTTTTTTTTGAAACAAGGTCTCACTAAGTTGCTGAGGGTCTCACTCAGTTGCTGAGGCTGGCCTCAAACCTGCAATCTTCCCATCTCAGCCTCCCAAGTACTGGGATTATAGGATATGCCACAGCATGTAGCTAGCACTATTTTCCAGGCACTGTTTTAAGCACTTCAACTTTATTTGCTCATTTCATCCTCAGAACACACCTATGAGTATTACCATGCCTAGTTTACCTGTGGGGAAACTAAGTCACAGAGAAGTTAAATCATTTCGCCAGTGTTACCCAGCCAGCGAGTCTCAGAGCCAGGGCTTGTACTCAGGCCATCTGTCTTCAGAGCCAAGGTCTTCACCACTGGCTGCTGTCCTTAGACTGTCCCTCAGCACCTGTCTGCCTTGGTTTGTCCCCATTAAAACGCCTGTTGAAATTAGACTCCCAGTGTAACAGTGTTAGAGGTGGTGGCCCGAGAGAGCTAATCCACTCTTGGGAATGGATTAATGCTTTTCTTGGGAGGCTGGAATAGGTCTCGTGGGAGTGACTGGGGTCTCAAGGGACTGGATTCGTTACCTCGAGAGTGGGTAGTCATAAGGCAAGGCAGTCCTTGGTGCGTGGGCCTCGTATGCACGCATCTGCCCATCACTCTCACGGGCGCTCCTGCCCTGTGATGCCCCCTCCCATGAGGACGCATGGTGACCAGAGGCTGAGCGGCTGCACGCACCATGCTCTTGGCTTTCCAGAACAGTGAGCTAAAACAAACCTCTTTCCTCTATAAATCACCCAGCCTCAGGCATTCTGTTACAGCAACACAAAATGGACTGCACACCCAGTGTGGGGTCCCAGCAGGCCTGTGCAAAGGGGGAAGTGATGAGAAAAGATGAGAATGGGGGAGGGGCTGGGGAACTGTGTCTTGCTGCCCTCTCCATTCCTGCCGCCTCCACCCCCCTCTGGGAAGTCCTTGGGGGGTGGGGGTCTCTCGGGCAGTTCCCCTGGGAGTCATCACTGCTTTTGAGATCAGACCTTCTATTCATGACTTTAGGATTGAGTCTGGGTCTAGCAGAACCATTTGGGGAGGGAGCGTAAGGGAACCCCACCTTGCACAACTCACATTGTGCCTGCCCTCAAGCCCCCACAAGCAGGGAGAGTTTCTGAAAGGGCAGAGAGGGGTAGATGGTGGCTGGACCAGCTCCTGGTGGCTTCTCCATCCATCGGTGGCTGTGTGTTCTGCTGGGGCCTGGGGCCAGCACCGGTCAGGCCCGCTCACAGATGGATGTGGAGTGGAAAGATGTGGGAGGGTCCAGAGTGGAGAGACCATCGGGGTGTGTCCTGAGCCAGACAGGAAACGCCTTTGTGCTCTACTCCCAGCAGCCCCTTGGGTGGTTAACACCTCCAAAAAGAGAGTGTCATCCTGTGGTCAGAGGCTCTAAGTGCCAAACAGATTTGGCCTCCAGATGTGCCTGGGTGTGACATCCACCTCTGTCCCCAGGCTGCCACAGGTCCGTGTGCGGTACACACAGAGGCAAGAGGAGTCAAAAACCACCTAACAGGTGCTCGGTCAGGACTTCCGGCAGCCTGAAGAGCCCACTCCATCTGGGCTTGGTTCTTCTAGAAGAGATGTTGGGTCAGCAGCATCTGGGCTAACCATCATGTTAGTCCAGAAGGTCCTAAAACCAGTAGGTGCCCAGGGACAGGGACCAGGCAAGGCATAAGGATGTTCTTCAGGCAGCCTGAGCTGAGAAGTGAGCGGTTTTCACTAACCCAGGTTGCAGTGGTGTTGGGGGAATGAGGCCTTGTCCAGGGTGGACTGAGACCTTGACCAAGAATCAGAGACAGGCTGGGGAGGGTCTTTGTCCCGGCGTGTTCCCAGTTTCCTTGGGAATCAGGCTGTTTGCTGGAATCCCATGAAGCAGTAAGTTCCTGCTGATTCCTAACTCTTCTGTACTTAGTGGTCTTCACCTCTTTGTCCCTGAATAAAAGGTCACTCTAGTGAGAGCAGAGGGGGCCTGGGGTAGGCCCATGGTGGGCACTCAGTCACTAGTAGGTGAAGGAATAAATGAATGAAGTGGGCAGAAGAGCTAGAAAGATCTTCATCTGTGACCCAGAAACAACGGTAACTACTTAAAATTGCCACCTATGCCCCCCACTCCAGTCTACCCCGAACCCCTGATTGAACTCCTACTTGCTTTATTATAACATTCATTATAATTTACTTATTTATTGCATATATTGTCTGTCCCTGTGTCATGCTGAAACACACAGTTCTTGAAGACAGAGGCTCCCCACCTCCTTCTGTTTTGCTCACTGACGTGCCCCCAATACCTAGACACAGTGCTTGGCACGTAATATGTGCTCCATAAATATTTATCAAATACATGAATGGACAGATTAGCTAGCACCATCTGTCCCTGTTCCTTGAGCACGATGCATGTCGCGCTGGTGTCTAGCAAGAGAAGACCCGCCTGTCCCAGGAGGTCCCCACACAGCCTGGCCGGCTTCCTGGGCCCTGCAAGTCCTCCTGGCTTCCTTGGCCCTGAAGTAGGACCACCCCAATAACTCTTGACAGCCCAGAGACAAAAGAGCTTTCAGGAATGTCCTGGAAGGGCGAGGAGGGCCTCAAGGGCAGGCCCGGGAGGCTGACAGGTAGTGAGTGGCCATGTTCCTGTGGTCGGGCTGCATTCCCCTATCCTGCCCTGCCCCCACAACTCGGTTCCCGCCCTGTGGGCTATGAGAAGTGGAGAATGCCCCATGAATCCCTGCTTACTCCATGTCTGTTATCTTGTCTCACAACTCGGTTCCCGCCCTGTGGGCTATGAGAAGTGGAGAATGCCCCGTTGAGCGATCGCGAATCCCTGCTTACTCATGTCTGTTATCTTGTCTCACAACTCGGTTCCCGCCCTGTGGGCTATGAGAAGTGGAGAATGCCCCATTGAGGATCGGGAATCCCTGCTTACTCCATGTCTGTTATCTTGTCTCACAACTCGGTTCCCGCCCTGTGGGCTATGAGAAGTGGAGAATGCCCCGTTGAGCGATCGCGAATCCCTGCTTACTCATGTCTGTTATCTTGTCTCACAACTCGGTTCCCGCCCTGTGGGCTATGAGAAGTGGAGAATGCCCCATTGAGCGATCGCGAATCCCTGCTTACTCCATGTCTGTTATCTTGTCCCACAACTCGGTTCCCGCCCTGTGGGCTATGAGAAGTGGAGAATGCCCCGTTGAGCGATCGCGAATCCCTGCTTACTCCATGTCTGTTATCTTGTCTCACAACCAGTGCCCAACTCGCAAACTTAATCTGGGGTGATCCTTGTAGCTGTCTCCACACCCCAGAGAGCAGCAGGGCGGGGCTTCCTGTTCCTGTGGGGCGGGGGAGCAGATCTGGGTTCTCAGCCCCTCGAGCATAGCCCGCTGCCCGCCGACGCCTGGGCTCGGTGAAGGGCAAACCCTCGAGAACCTCAACTCTTCTTTCTCTCTTGCGTCATGTGCTGGGAAGCAGGTGGGCTCCTCCTGCAAAACAGATTAAAACAAATCCAACTGCTTCTCATCACCCTACCCCACAACCACCACCACTGTCCCTTGAGCACAGCCACAGCCACTGTCCTGACGCCCTGAGGAGATTGCGGTCACCTCCTGACCTCCCTGCCTGCTGCTCAGTCTTTTTTTTTTTTGTACTAAGGATGGAACCCAGGAACTTCTGCCTCTCAGCTACATGCCTAGTCCTTTTTATTTATTTATTTATTTATTTTATTTTGAAATGGCATCTTGCTCAGTTGCTGAGGGTCTCGCTAAGTTGCTGAGGCTGGCCTTGAACCTGCGATCCTCCTGTCTCAGCCTCCCAAGGACTGTTATTTCAGGTGCACATCACCGTGCCCAGCCCCAGTCTACTTTTTAAAAACCATAAGTGTGATCATGTCTGGTCCTGCTTAGGATACCTGGTGGCTTCTTGTGTCAGCCAGAGTCAAGGCTGGGGAAGCTCTCACCGTGGCCACAGGTAATCACAGATATTCAGGGGGAAAAAATGCATCTGTACTGAAAACGTGCAGACTTTTTTCTCATCGTTATTCTGTACATATTATCATATGATAACTATTTACATAGCATTTACATCACATTAGGTATTATAAGTAACCTAGAGATGATTTAAGGTATATGGGAAGAGGTGTATAGGTTATATGCAGAAACCATGTCACTTTATATAAGGGACCTGAGCATCCACAGATTTGGGTATCTGTGAGGATCCTAAAACCAGGGCACATATGGGGTTCTATACTATCCTCAAGTTTCAGGCGTCCGTTGCTGTTCTTGGAATATATCCCCAGAGCATCAGGGGTGGGGGACTACTGTTTTAGTTATGTTTTGTGTGTTCCTTTCTTTCTTCTTTTTTGGTACTGGGAATTGAACCCAGGGGCATTCTACCTCCAAGCTACACCCCAGCCCTGTTTTATTTTTTATTTTGAAGCAGGGTCTTGCTAGGTTGCTGAGGGTCTCGCTAAGTTGCAGGGGCTAGTCTTGAACCTGCGATCATCCTGTCTCAGCCTCCCAAGTACTGGGATTCCAGGTGTGCGCTACCACACCCAGCTTGTTTTGTGTGTTTCTTTTTTTTTTTGCGGTACCGGGGATTAAACCCAGGGGTGTTCTACTTCCACACTATACCCCCGGCCCTATTTTTTTATACTTTATTTTGAAACTGGGTCTCTCGAAGTTGTGGAGGGCCTCACTAGGGAGAGAGAGAGAGAGAGAGAGAGAGAGAGAGAGAGCGAGCGCTGAGGCTGGCCGCGAACCCGGATCCTCCAGTCTCTGCCTCCCAAAGTACTGGGATTACAAGCGTGGGCCACCACGCCCAGCGTTTGTGTGTTTCTTGAAGGTGACCATTGTCAGAGTCTCAGTGACCCAGTTGGTCTCTAAACCCAACCTCCTTTGAAGATGGAGAACACCTAGATAGATAAGGGACCCCGCTAGGGTTTCTAGGTTGCTAAGGTAATTTCCAGAGCCGCTGGGTTTCAGGACACCTGTTGCTTCCCGTCCCCACTGTATTAGCCATTTGCAGGGCTCCTTCCCATAGCCACAGCAGGGACAGCACACCTCTCTGCTTGCTCGCTAGCTCCTAGCAGGGACTTAGAACCTGCTGGAGGTGGAGGTAGGAATCCATCTTGATGGAGCAAGTCGGTGGGGAAGGCGTGAGCTTCTCTCGAGGGATGAGAGACAAGGGGAGGTTCAGGGCTCTGTCTTGTCAATAGCAGCTTGTGAGCCGGGTGCACATCTATAATCCCAGGACTTGGGAGGCTGAGACAAGAGGATCACAGGTTCAAGGCCAGCCTCTGCAACCTAGCGAGACTCTCAGCCACCTAGTGAGACCCTATTTCCAAATTTAAAAAAGGCTGGGGGTGTGGCTTGGAGGTAGAATGACCTTGGGTTCAATCCCTAGTACCACAAAGACAGACAGACAGACAGACAGACAGACAGACAGACCGACCCAGCTTGTATGAAGAATAAGGTGCCTGGAAGAGAGGAAGTAGTCCTGAGGGTGAGAGAGAAGATGGGTGGAGAGGTGCCCCCGCAGTGGGAACCCCAGAGAGTCCTTGGCACCTAAGAAGGATGGGCTTTGCTGGGCACAGCTGCAGGCTGTAAGGGTGACAGGTTGCCCGTTGGGCAGTCCGCTTCCTGCCATCTTCTCTGGGGAGAACAGGTTTTGAAACACTTCCTGAGGTGGAGGGAGGTGACATTTTGCCCCCCCAACCCTCCTTCACACTGTGGATGAAGTGTTCTGCCCTCCTCTGGGCCCCCTCCCTCCGGGGGCCTCCCCTCTGCTGTCTGGTGACTCACCAGCTATTACTTACGCAACAGCCCAGCGCGCGCTTCTCTCTCTGGGAAGAGCTGTTTTCCTCTGGGCCATAAACTCCCCTCCGGATTTGTGTCTGTTCATTTGGGTTAATACTTTCTACATTTCAGCTGGAGATTAGTATGTGGCTCATTGTAGCAGCCACCAAAACCCCAGTGCCCGACTTGGGTCTGGCACAGAGATGGTGGCCAGACAGACAGACAAGACAGACACAGACAGAGGGCAGCTCAAAGCTTCTCCCCCAAGCTCGTCTGGCCTGCAGCTGGCCCAGCGCTGGCCTCCCTCCCTCCAAGGCAGAGGCTGAGTCAAGAGGCTCCCCCAGCTTGCCAGGGCCTTGTTCTCGCGCCAGTTCCCCGCACAGGGCATGCTTCCCGCAGCTCATGATGGTGCGAAGAGGTGACTGTCCCCAGCCTGTGACTTCCTGCTACAGAAGCTAAGTGTCAGGAAGTGACAGGCAGTTGGGGAGGGGGAGAGTGTGGAAAAAAATGCTATCTCTGTGGCTTTGAGAGCTGTCACACAACATAGCAGCGTTGTGTGTGTGTGTGTGTGTGTGTGTGTGTGTGTGTGTGGTTTTTCTTTTTCTTTCTAGAACAATAATATTACCTTTGTTGCTATGGTGTCATTGTGGGGGTGGTGAATTAGATGCAGCCCCGATGCGGGCTGGTGTCTGGTGTCCATAGTGACTATCAGAAGGCAGCCATGGGGCTGGCTTTGATTTTCTTCCCTGGGTGAGGAGCTGGCAGGGGTCACTGGGTAGTGGCTGTGTTGGCCCTGCCTTCCAGGGGCCCCTGGGGTGTGGTGGCACCTAGGTCAGAAACAGGACCCCGAGGCTGGGATTTAGGATGGGGGGAGCATGTTCCCTGGTCATTTCCAATGCTGGATTACTGCCCAGATTTGCTGAGGGCCAGGTGTCTGGGAGCTCCTACTCAGAGACCCCAAAGGACAGGAGGCATCCTCTGCAGAGAGGGGACCCCATGCCCATGGCCCCTGGGAGCTCAGGGCTGCTGATCCCCTGGCAGACGGCCTCCCTGTTGAGAAGGTGGCATCAGTACAAAAGCATGTTGAGGGGTGTGTTTGTTTTTCTTGTCTTTGGCACTGGGGATTGAGCCCAGGGGCATTCTATCTCTGATCTACACCCCCAACCCTTTTTATTTTTTATTTTGAAACAGGGTCTTGCGGAGTTGCTGAGGGTCTCGCTAAGTTGCCAAGGCTGTCCTTGAACCTGCGATCCTCCTGTCTCAGCCTCCCAAGTACTGGGATTACAGGAGTGTGCCACCTCACCTGGCTTGGGGGTGGGCTTTAAACTTAGGGTTCAGTATACATACATGGAAGCCTGCAGATGATTCCTGGACTTCAGATGGGGTTGCATCCCGATAAACCCTTGTAAGTTGCAAATGCTGTAAGCTGAAAATACACTTAGTGCACCTAACTGCCTGGCGTCCTATCTCAGCAACACAGCACGCTGGATGATAGCGGCTTCCCTTGGTGGTTAGCAGGGCTGACCAGGAGCTGCGGCTCGCGCCCACTGCCTGCTGCATATCGCTGCCCCCAGCAAAGGTCAAAATTCAAAATTCCAAGTAGAGTGCGTACTGAATGCATATCACATTCATGCCGTCATAGAGTGAAAAATCCTAAGTCCATCAACCTAAATTGGGGATTGTCTGTATCTTTATTTGCTAATTTGACACTTGTTGAATAGGTCACATAGCTGGGCGTGGTGGCACACACCTGTAATCCTAGTACTTGGGAGGCTGAGACAGAAGATTGCAGGTTCGAGGACAGCCTCAGTCACTTAGTGAGACCCTGTTTCAAAATAAAAAATAAAGCCGGGCATGGTGGTGCACACTTGTAATCCCAGTACTTGGGAGGCTGAGACAGGAGGGTTGCAGGTTCATGGCCAGCCTCAGCTACTTAGTGAGGCCCTCCACAACTTAGTGAGACCCTGTTTCAAAATAAAGAATAAAAAATAGAGCTGGGCGTGTAGCTCGGAGGTAGAATGCCCCTGGGTTCAATCCCCGGTACTGCAAAAAATAAAATAAAACAAAACAAAATAAAATAAAATATGAAATGAAATGAAATAAAATAATAAATAAAAATAAAATAATAAATAAAATAAAATAAAATAGAAAAGAAAATAAAAAGGGCCCGGGGTAAGGGGGTTATCTGAGAGGTAGGACATCCCTGAATTCAATCCCCAGTACCACACACACACACACACACACACACACACACACACACACACAGTTAAATTAAGTATGCTCAAGTCTGATATTTGAAAGGTACCAAGCAATACAGAGTGAAAAGTTGGTCTGTCTCCTCCCCCGTCCTCTACCAGCCAGTTCCCTTCCCAGAGGCAAGCGGGCTGCCACTTTATTGCGAGGTCTTCCACACGTAGCCTAGGCATTTACAAATATCTGTGTCCCTTTATTTTCCTTAGCTCAGGTGTTCAGTACTGCTGGGTTCCCTCTGTACTTGTGCGCTTCACCGCTGCCACTGTTTTTGTTCTTTATTTTTGCAGTGCTGGGGACCTCACCCATGCCAGGCAAGTGCTTTATCCTGCTGCTGTTTTTAAAACTTATAATGTAGCTTGACGTTTAGTCAATAAACCCCTCCTGTTTACTGCCTTCCTGGCTAAGAATGGAGTCTACTCTTCTCTTAGGACCTTGCTCTGTTGCTGCTGTGCGTAACCTTGTATAGCCATCATTCCACACGTGAGCCCGCGTCTCTGAAGGGTAAAATCCTGTGGCCATAAGGCTGGACCAAGACTGTGCCTGTTTGTGATTTTAATGGAAAGGCCCTGATGGCTTCCAACGAGACAATTCTAGTGTTCATTCTACCAGGAGGTTGTGGGACTGCCTGTTTCCCCACAACCTCACCAACATAGTGTCTTTTCAGAGTTTAAAGTTTTCTTTTCTCTTTTTTTTTTGCAGTACCAGGGATTGAACGCTGGGGCGTTCTACCTCCGCGCTACGCCCCCGGCCCTATTTTTTATACTTTATTTTGAAACCAGGTCTCATGAAGTTGCGGAGGGTCTCACTAAGTAGAGAGAGAGAGAGAGAGAGAGAGAGAGAGAGAGAGACAGGGAGAGAGAGCGCGCGCGAGCGAGCTGAGGCTGGCCGCGAACCCGGATCCTCCGGTCTCTGCCTCCCAAAGTACTGGGATTACAAGCGTGCGCCACCATGCTCGGCAGAGTTTAAAGTTTTCTACGTGAGAAAGTTTGTCTTTGCTTTCTGTTGAATTCCCCTCCCTGTGTCTCCCCTGCGCGCTTGCTGTCTCACATGGGGGCAGTGAGTGGATGGGGTCCCATCTGGCTCCCAAGGACCCTTCAGGGGACTCTCTGTCCTGTAGGTCCTGCTGTGGGTGGATTTTTTTTCCTTTGGTACTGGGGATCGAACCCAGCACCATTCTATCTCTGAAATACACCCCCAGCCCTATTTTTTTTTTTAAACAGGTTCTCACTAACTTGCAGAGGGCAAGTTCAACTCGGTTGTTGAGTCTGGCTGTGAACCTGTGATCCCCCTGTCTCAGCCTCCCAAGTCCTGGGATTACAGGTGTGCACCGCCCGCCCCCGCTGCTGTGGGCAGATCGATTTTGACTCACTCTCAGGTCTGGAGGAAGGCTTTGCATTTTTCCTTGTGATAACCCTGCTATCTTTCCTACCTGTGGCTCCCTTATCTTTTCCTATGTCCCTCTCTCTCTAATCTCCCTCTCTCCCCACCTGGCCACTGCATGAGTCCTAGCTCTTGTTTTATAGTGCCTAACCATTTCTTCTGTTTCTCACATTCCAGAGATACAGTCTTTTCAGGGGAAAGCTGGTAAATACCTCTGGATGCCATTCCTAGCTGTGCGTCTTAGGAGCTGGGTGTGGTGGCTGCATTTCTCGCCTCCTGAGATTCCCTAGTCAAGGGGCTGGAGGTGGAGCCGCGGCCAAGAATGCTTGGAGAGACGCCCTAAGCTGGCACAGCCCAGTAGAACTTCCGATGATGGTGGGAACAGGCTACATCCCTGCTTCCTTCTACAGTAGCCACTACGGTATTGGCCGGCAAACACTTGGGATGTGGCTGGAGTGACCGAGGGACGGGGTCCTTAGTTTTATTTAATTTTAATTAATCTATATTCAGATAGCCATATATGCCTAGTGGCTACCATAATAGATGGTGTGGATCTAAGTTATACACTGTGTGTGTGTGTGTGTGTGTGTGTGTGTGTGTGTGTGTGTTACTGGGGAATGAACCCAGGGGCATACTACCTCCGAACTACACCCCCAGCCCTTTTTAATTTTTGTTGTTGTTTTGTTTTGAAACAGGGTCTTGCTAGGTTGCTGAGTATCTCACTAAGTTGCTAAGTCTGGTCTTGAACCTGCGACCCTCCTGTGTCAGTCTCCCAAATACTGAGTTTACAGGCGCGCCTCCACATCTGGTCCTATGTGTTCTTGATTAGCTCTCTAGATGATTCCTATCCTCAGCAGTTTGAGAACATAACTCTTGAGGGTGACTGCGGGGGTTATCCTGTACCTGCGCGTAGGAGGTGAGTGTGAAGGCCAGGCTGCACACAGGAAGTGCAGGGGAGGATGAGAGGAGGGCCAGGATCCCTGAGGAGTGCCACACCTGCAAGGCCGGGGCGTGGCTTTCCCCAAGTGGCAGGGCAAGTGTTTCCAGCTGAGGGGGAAGCCAGGTAGCAGCACCCAGGTAAGCATGTCACTTGGGGACATGGAGGCCATTTGGGCCAGAAGGTCTAGGGACAGGGAATTCATTGGACAAGAGGTATTCTCTAGGAGTAACCTGCTAGCGTTTATAGGGTTCACTGGCGGCCAGAGACAGTACTGTCAGGGTGGGGTAGATGACAGCCTGGGCTGGGTGGTGGCAGGGATGACAGAAAAAGGTGCTGAGAGATTCAAGAGGAAATAGGAAGCTAGGCATGGTGGCACATGCCTGAAATCCCAGAACTTGGGAGGCTGACACAGGAGGATCGCAGGTTGGAGACTAGCCTCAGCAACTTAAGGAGACTCTCAGGAACCTAGCGAGAACCTGTTTCAAACAAAAAATAAAAAGGGCTGGGGGTGAAGCTTGGAGGTAGAATGCCCCTGGGTTCAAACCCCAGTCCAATTAAAAAAAGAAGAACTAGGAACCTGACATGGGTTTAATAACAAGCCCTTAAGACCTACTGAGCTGCAGCCTGTGAGCTGCCTGCTTGCTGTTGCGGGAGGAGGAGCTGGGACGAGCGGTGAGTAAGATCGGAGGGTGCCCTGATCTCATGCGTATACTTTGGGGTGGGGTGGTGGAGTTGAGCAACAAGCAGACAAGCACAAATAAACAAGCACAGCATGAGCTGGAGGGACGCTCTGGAGTCACGTGGGCGCTTGTGATGGGAGTGACTGCAGCCTCTTTGGATTGGGTGCTCAGGGGAGGCCTCTCTGGGAAGGGGACATTTGAGCTGATGCCTGGAGGACAGGGAAGAGGTGGCCATGGAAAAGATGAGGGAACAGCACTGCAGGCAGAAGTGACAGCCAGTGCAGATGCAGAAGGTAGGCTCGAATTTGCACTGTCTGGGAACAGCTAGAACCTTGCATTGTCCGGGAACGGCTAGAACAGCGCTGTCCAATAGGACGTCCAGCAGTGACAAAAAGGTTCTAGATCTGCATGGTCCACCATGGTAGCCATGGGTCTAAGGCAACTAGTGAGTCCTTCCCTGTGGCTAGTAGGGCAGAGGAAATGAATTTATTGGAGCTTGAATTAACTCAATTTAATTTTAAATAGTTGTATGTGGCTACCATATTATGCATTGGACAGCACAGAAGGTCAGAGTGGCTGGAGGGAACGGGTTAAAATGGAGGAGAATGAGGTAGACATAGACTTCATTGCTTTGTCAACAGGGCACATAGCATTGTTTTGTCTTACTGTATTTTTTATTTTTTATTTTTTATTTTTTTGCGGTACCGGGGATTGAACGCAGGGGCGTTCTACCTCCGTGCTACGCCCCCGACCCTATTTTTTATACTTTATTTTGAAACCGGGTCTCACGAAGTTGCGGAGGGCCTCACTAAGGAGAGAGAGAGAGAGAGAGAGCTAGCTGAGGCTGGCCGCGAACCCGGATCCTCCAGTCTCTGCCTCCCAAAGTACTGGGATTACAAGTGTGCGCCACCATGCCCGGCTGTCTTATTGTATTTTTTAAAGAGAAGTGCAAGCCAGTGCATGCCTGTAATTCCAGTACTTGGGAGGCTGACACGGGGATCGCAGGTTTGAGGCTAGCCTCAACAGCTTAGCAAGACTCTCATCAATTTAGTGAGACCAGGTTTCAAAATTAAAAGAAGAAAAATTAGCTGGGCGTGGTGGCGCACGCTTGTAATCCCAGTGGCTGAGACAGGAGGGTTGCAGGTTTGTGGTCAGCCTCAGCTACTTAGTGAGGCCCTCCACAACTTAGTGAGACCCTGTTTCAAAATAAAGAATAAAAAATCGGGCTGGGGGTATACCTTGGAGGTAGAATGCCCCTCAGTTCAATTCCCAGTACCGCAAAAAAAAGGAAAAATTTTAAAGGGCTGGGGGGTGTAGTTCAGAGATAGATGATCCTGGGTTCAATCCCCTGTAGAAAAAAAAAAAAAGAAAGAAAAGAAAAGGAAAGAAAGAAAAAGAAAAGGAGGAGAGAGCCCCTGGAGGTATTGTGACATTATTTAAGGATGAGTCTAGAGAAAGATCCAGAAAGGGAGACTATGTAAGAAGACACATGGGATGCTGGGGAAGCCAAGAGAAGTCATGGTTTCCAGAAGGAGTGAATGTGGGTTGCTGCTGTCTGGCTAAGGACTGGAGAAGAGGCAGGTGTCTTGGATTTGGTGACCATGCAGAGGTCATTGGTGACATTGAAGACAGTAGGCTTGGAGGAGTGTGTAGGAGAGAATTAGAGGTAAGAGGGCAGAAACAGTAACTGTGACACATTTGCTGAACATTTTTACTGTGAGGAGAAGCCAAAGAATAAGGGCAGGGCCAGCAGGCCTGGGGCCGAAGGACAGATTTATGCCTATGATTTTTTTCTAAGATAGGAATTATAAGCCAATAGGTGAAAGCCAGCAGGTTGCCTTGGGTCGGAGAAAGGCACCTAGCCACTGTAGAGGGAGAGAAGGCGGAGAGTGCAGGCGCTGGGTGACAGGATGGAATTTGGGTGGTGGGTTGATGAGCAGTTACTGAGGGATTGTTCCTGTCTTTCTAAGTGGAGTATGGGGCAAAGCCATCATCTCAGAAATGCAATAATTGTTTTGGAAAATGGAAAACAAACCCACCCGTAACTATGTGAGGATTGCAAGATGGCTTGAACTGTGCACTTCTCAAACTTGAATATGCAAATGAAGCACCCGGGGATTGGTTGAAATGCAGATTCTGCATTTCTAATCAGTTCCCAGGTGGGAGTGATGCCACTGGTCCCTGGCCCCCACTCTGAGTAGCAAGGATGCACAGCACTTCTTCCATGGGAAGCCTGGGAGACACAGTTTCCTGACACCATGTCTGAGACGCGCCTCTTTCCTTGCTCGTGGACCTTACATTT
The DNA here is from genome assembly GCA_004027185.1 of Glis glis. Lineage (NCBI taxonomy): Eukaryota > Metazoa > Chordata > Mammalia > Rodentia > Gliridae > Glis > Glis glis. Next base: position 38,825 of record PVJS01001040.1, on the reverse strand, counting down.
AGGGCGGAGTAGCAGCTGTTGAGTGTCTGTTTGAGATGTTTGGCCATCCACTTAAAGCATTATTGAAATTATCTGAGGAACTGTAAAAACAAAAACAGAAAGCAAAACAAACAACAACAACAAAAAACAAGGCCTAAGTATTTTCATATTTATTTATTTATTTATTTATTTATTTATTTATTTTTTGGTACCGGGGATTGAACGCAGGGGCGTTCTACCTCCGCGCTACGCCCCCGGCCCTATTTTTTATACTTTATTTTGAAACCAGGTCTCACGAAGTTGCGGAGGGCTTCACTAAGGAGAGAGACAGGGAGAGAGAGAGCTAGAGAGCTGAGGCTGGCCGCGAACCCGGATCCTCCGGTCTCCGCCTCCCAAAGTACTGGGATTACAAGCGTGTGCCACCACGCCTGGCTAGGCCTGAGTATTTTCATTCTGATCAAGGGTCTAAATTAATTACTATGGGATGAACCTCAGGTACCATCCTTGAATGATTTAGCTGTTCACTTGGGCATGAGGAACATTGATTCAAAATACCAGGTCAAGCTGAATGTGGTAGTGTATGCCGGTAAACCTAGTACTTGGGAGGCTGAGGCAGGGGGATCGCAGGTTCGAGGACAGCCTCAGCAACTTAGTGAGGCTCTCTGCAACTTAACAAGACCATGTTTAAAACAAAAACAAAAATGGGTGGCCCCATGGTTCAGAAGTAGAACACCCCTGGGTTCAATCACCAGTACCAATAAATAATAATAATAATAATAATAATAAACCAGGTCAAGGGGGTAACCATGGAAATAGGTAGTCAAGATGGGGGTGGAGACAGGGCTACCCTAGAATATGTGGGCTCTTGCCTCTGTAAACAATTTGAGTCACTCAAAATCAACACACCAGCTGGGTGTGGTGGCACATGCCTGAAATTCCAGTACTTGGGTGGCTGAGACAAGAGGATCACAGGTTCAAGGCCAGCCTCAGCATCTTAGCAAGACTCTTAGCAACTTAGTGAGACCCTGTTTCAAAATGAAAATAGGGCTGGGGGTATGGCTCGGAGGTAGAATGCCTCTGGGTTCAATCCCCAGTACCACACACACATACACAAACACAAACACACGTACACACACACACACACACACACACACTCAGCATGCCAAAACCATTCGACCTGCTCAATCTTATATAGGCCCACCAAAGAACTACCATGTCAGTTAGCAGGAAAAAAAAATCTGTGCACCAGGATGCCCTTCTAGAACCTTCACATATCCTGGAATGAACCCATAGACACGCAGTGGAGCTTACTGGAACATCTGGTCTACCTCGTGCATGCGATCCGCAAGAGGGAACATTCAGGCCTGGAGAGGGGACTGCTTAGATAGTTTGCCAGTCCCAGGCTCCTTAGAAAAATTCAAAGAAGGCCATCGATGGGCAGGGTCCCCCGAGCCCTGCAACCTGGCCAGAAACAAGAGTAGAAGAACAAGAACACTGAAAAACTGATAGCCCAACTCTAAGATGGATCTTATCATCCAGTTGCCAAAACTCAGGACAGGGTAGAAGTTGGGGCTAATGCATCTCCTCAGCAAATGGGAGGGAGAGTCTGGAAGAGTCAGTGCGACTGCACAAGGAGGAGTTGTGGTAAGTCTACTGGCCGGGGACTTCAGCCCATGTCAAAATGGCCTAGTAGCCACAACTAAAAAGTGTGGGGCGAAGGGATTTGTTGGCCATCATAAGAGAAAAGCCCCCAGGTGTGTGGCCATAGGCCCGGCCCCTTCTGGAGCTGTGTCAGGTGGTCTCAGAGATGGCCCCAGTGGTCCCCTCCAGTGTGGGAGGGCTTGGTGACTCGCTTAACTACAGAAGCAAAGCGATGTCACCTGTGAGAGCCGACTAGAAAATGGCCGGGGCTGCTGCCCTGCTCCCTCTCTCTCACCAGCTCGCTGGCTGGTTCTGAGGAAGCGGCTGCTATGCTGTGAACTCTCCGAGCATGAGGCTCCCGTGGCAAGAAACTAACAACTCAACAGCCAGCAAGGACCTGAGTCTGCAGGTGCAATGGGTTGGAAGCAGATTCCCCCAGTGGCGCCTCGAGGTGACTCGCCCTCCCAGCCCTTGACTGTAGCCTGTGAGAGACCTTGAGCAAGGCTCGGGTCTGGGAAAGCTGCGCCCATATTCCTGGTCCCCAAAGGAAACTGAGCTGGCAAATGATTGCTGTTCCAAGTCACTACATTAGGGGCTAATTTGTTATGTAGCAATAAATAACTAATAGAAGAGGTAAAGGTAATACGATCAGAAGCCTCGCTTTCCTCTGTATTGGCTTCATTTTCTGACTTGGCAATCTCTTCAGAAAAATTGTAAATACCAGCAATGATTAGAGAGGGAGGAAAAGAGGGAGGAGGGCAGGAAAGGGAAGAAAGGGAGGAAGGGAAGAAAGGAAGGAAGGAGAGAGAGAGAAGGAACAAAAGGAAGGAAGGAAGGAAGGAAGGAAGGAAGGAAGGAAGGAAAGAGAGAAAGAAGGAACAAGAGAAGGAAAGAAGGAAGGAAGGAGGGAGAGAGAGAAGGAAAAAGAGAAAGAAGGAAGGAAGAAGGAAGGAAGGAAGGTGATCACTTGGCAGATTTCAAATGGAGCCTGAGGTGGATGGTCAGGAGGTGGCATCGGCCCCATCCTCACCGCATGGCTGAGGAACGAGCAAGGGTGGCACCAAAGGAAAATCCAAGTCAGTTGATTCCAGAGGGAGGAGGTGGATGGCAGGATAGGAAGTGACGGGATCCTCCATGTTCACCTGGATGGAGTTTGAGAGACCTGGTCCAGCAGGAAGGGAAGCAGGGTGGTTAGTGTCACAGTAGTAGATGGAAACACCTCAAGGCGTGGAGGCAGAAGCTGCACGGAGCCCGGGAAGGATGAGGGCCGCTGGAAGTGGCGTGTGACTAACTGCACGTGAGAGTCCACGTGCCCATATCCACACAAAGGCATTAGGAAGGGAGACCGATGGCCAGGAAACCTAGGCGGCAGATACAGACCATTCTCTTGAGTATCTGGCAAGAAGCTTTTGATCATCTGTGCTAAGTAGGACACGAGGTCACAGGTTGGGCTAGACACACAATGAAACCAACCCCCAAAAGTCAGGATCGAAGGGAACCATACACCTCGCTCACTTCAGTGCTCCCTCAAACCTGAATATCTCCACGCGTCTTCTTTCAACCAAAAGTTTCCATTTCCTCCTCAGGGAGCCTTCAGAACTCATAGCAAGGAGGGGAATAGATGGGTTTCAACTTCCTCTTTTCTTGTCTCTCTTTCCATTCCTGGTCTCCTATTGAGGTGCTAAGGAGCAGGACTAACAAGCTACCGAACTGCTTGGATTTAGCAGGTGGGAAGGAGGTCCTGGTCCTTTTCTGTCCCCATTATATCCCCTTAGGCAGAAAACAGAGGCTGCTGCAGGGAGTTTGGAGGGAAATTAACCGGTCATGCTCACAGGCTTGCCGAGAGCTCTGGAAAGGGCAAGCAAGGACTGCCACACTAAGGTGAAGCACCTAGGGTGATCAACCTCTCAAAGTTATGGCCACTCAACTTCCTTTCACAATGAAGTGTTGTGCGTGAGTGCATTTACACTGTGGCCACCAGCTCTACCCTGCCTGGGTGGGTCTCTTTCCTATTGTATTGGGTGTCTCAAAATAACAACAGCAACCTGTAGGAGAAATGAATGAATGTGGTTCATTCCTGAAGTCCACCACCTCCCCCGGTACAGGGTGGGCAGCCCAGGTCTGCCAAAGCCACGCCAGGGCTGTGCAGAGATGCCTGTCTCAGATCCATGCACCTGTGGCCATGTTTAAACTTTTCACAGGCTGGGAAGGTTTGCAAAGTCCCTGCCTGCTTGGGCTGCAACCAGCTGCTGGCAAAGCTCCTGCTTCGGCATTGACGGAGGAAGCTTCGGGACCATGTGGAACCTGTTCTGGGGCTGGGGAGGGAGGCAGCCCAGCTCTGCGGTGGGCTGGTGGAGCAAGTGTTGTTTGGTAAACAAGGGCGTGGTGGAGGGAGGGGCTGGGCAGACCTGTCCCCACCCCTCTCTGCCTTCTCCTGACTCACAGGCTGCATTCTGAGAGCTAGATCCTCAGATCCAGCAGGCTTGCTTCACAAGATGAAGAGAAGGGACTCAGAGAAGGTCCTGGAACTGGTTAATGGAGAGGTGGACGTCGGCGCCCATCTCTCATCTCCATGCTGCCCCTGGCCACCACTCTGTCCCTCAGTTGATGACTGTTATGATCTGTGTTCAGAAGGAGGTGAATGCCTGGCCCTGGGGTCAGCCCTGAGCCAACCCTCATACTTGTATTATACCTGCCATACTGGCTGGGCGTGGTGGCGCACACCTGTAATCCCAGTACTGGGGAGGCTGACACAGGAGGATTACAGCCTCAGTAATTAGTGAGACCCTCAGCAACTTAGTGAGACCCTGTTTCAAAATAAAAATTAAAAAGGGCTGGGGGTATAGCTCAGAGGTAGAATGCCCCTGGGTTCAATCCCCAGTGCCACATAAAACAAACAAACACCTGTTGTAAGGTATAATCCTGCCTTAATTGCTTCTTCTGTCATCTTGGCCACTGGGATAAGAAGGCCTGCCCTGCCTTTGGAGAGCGAAGCTTCCTTTCCTGCTTGGCGTCTGGACCACCCACCCGCCCCATCACCTGCGTCCTCCTGTCAGGTCCCTTTGATGCAGAGTAAACACCTGGGCCAACGAAGTCACTAAAGGGAGCCTGAAGGAGGGCGCTACACCTGTACGCAGCAGTGGGGAGCGGGGACTAGAGCATCCTTTACGTCAGCCGAGGAGGCCGTCTCCCGCGCTCCTGCCAGCTAGCCCTGGGGGCCATCCAGGCAGCCGCCCCACCCCGTGCATCCCTCCTGCCCCAGGTCACCCTTCATTCCATGTGCTCTGGCTGCCTGGCCACCCTCGAGGGTTCTCCAGGGAGAAGAAAGAGGAGCAGCAGAGGGCAGATGGGTGCGGCGGGTAGCACAGGAGTTCGGGGGCACCCAGGGTCCCTCAGGCAAAAGGAGTCCGGATGTGCATTTTTCACTCTCCCCCCGACCTGGCTAGAGGACAGAAGTTGCTAAGTGTGTCCCTGGCGTGCTCGCCTGCAGATTCAAAGGGAGGCGTGGAGCCCAAAGGAGTTTTTATGACTCTGAGGCCGAGGCTGTGTAGAAACTCAAAAAGTGGAGTAGCTTGGGAGGGAGCCCAGGGAGCTCTCAGGGTCAGGCTTAGCGCTGGCCTGTCCCCCGCCAGAGCCCCACTGATCAACATGCCCACCGGGTCTCACCGTCCTGGTTTCGGGAGGCGAGCTGTGTGTCCCGGGGCCCCTCCTTGGCGCTGCTGGTCCTTCCCGTCTGTGATCCTGCCTGGGCGTGAGGTCCACACCTGGCTGGGTGCTGAGTGACTGAGCAACCCCTGACAGGAGAGCGTCACTCCTGCCCTGTCATCTTCCGCCCACTCAACCCAGAAAGCATTGCTGGGCGCAGCGGCACACCTGTAACCCCAGCTACTTGGGAGGCTGAGGCAGGAGGATCGCATATAGCCCTACTCAGAGTACTTTTACACTTTGCTGCTTTTTTTTTGCGGTACTGGGGATTGAACTCAGGGGCATTCTACCTCCGAGCTCCACCCCCAGCCCTATTTTTTAATTCTTTATTTTGAAACAGGGTCTCACGAAATTGCAGAGGGCCTCACTAAGTAGCTGAGGCTGGCCGCGAACCCGGATCCTCCTGTGTCAGCCTCCCAAGTACTGGGATTACAGGTGTGCGCCACCACGCCTGGCTTGGAAAGGTGTATTTTGAAGGCTTCAGTGCATGGTCAGTTGACCCCGTTGTTTCTGGGCCTGTGGGGAGACAGAACACCATGGCGGAGAATCCCCGAGTAAAACCTCATGGTGGCCAGAAGCAAAGAGAGAAAAGACGGGACCTGGGACGAAACATCCCCTTCCAGGGCACACCCCAGTGACCTGCTTCCTCCAGCAAGGCCCGCCTCCTGAAGTTCCCACCCCTGCCATTAGGGAGGGCAGAGCCCACTCAGGTGTGAATCCGTGAGTGAATCAATCCACAGATGGGGTCAGAGCCCTCGTGACCCGGTCACCTCCCAGAGATGGGACACTGCCACACTGGGACCAGGCCTTCAGCACATGAGCCTGTAGAGGACATTTAAGATCCAAACCAGGAGCCGGGCGTGGTGGCGCACACCTGTAATCCCAGCTTGGGAGGCTGAGACAGGAGGATCGCAGGTTCGCGGCCAGCCTCAGCTACTTAGTGAGGCCCTCCGCAACTTAGTGAGACCCTCTTTCAAAATAAAGAATAAAAAATAGGGCTGGGGGTGTAGCGCGGAAAAAAAAAGCAGCAAAGTGTAAAAGTACTCTGAGTAGGGCTATATACATAAAAGGCGAAACTAAAAGGAAAGGAAGGTCATAGTTTTTAGAAAAGTCAGGATAGCATTGAGTCCCGGTCAGAGGGGCTGAATCAGGAAGCAATACTCAGGAAGCTTCGTGGTGTTTATAATTGTTCATTATGCTACACATTCATATTTTAGGCAGCTTTAGGGATATGTATTATATTGTCTAATAAGAAAAATTAAAAAACAACACCAGGAAATACTGATGTGTATCAGTAGCTTTTTGTGTGGCAGGTGTGACTCTGAGCTCCTCACACTTGGCATGTTCCCTCTGCAACACAGCCCTGTAACAAAGTTACTGTAATCATCCTCGGCACATGAGGAAATGGAAATGGAGGCACAGAGACGTTAAGTCCTTAACCCAGAGTTACACAGCCAGAGAATAGTACGGTTGGAGCCTGAACCCAGGTGGTCTGGTTCCAGAGGCCCTGCTCTTAACCACTGGGTAAGGTTGAGAAGATGCTGTGGTAGGTGGCCACCCGAGGTCCCAGGTGACCTTGGAGGACAGGCTCTGCTGAGTGTTGAGGGCTGGAAACTGAACTGACAGACTGAAGGGAAGGTGGGTCAGTCTGTGGGAAGGTAGTTAAAACGTAGCCAAGCTGCATCTCTGCCTGTGGTGCTTACAAACCCCTTTCCCCTGCTGTTTTATCAAACTTCGTCAGAGCTGATGTGACGTAGGTTTTTAGCATCACCGTTTTAGAGACCCAGAGAGCAAGGGCAGAGCCAGGAGGCCATGCATGGGACCTGGAGCTCCTGCCTCACACTTGGAAGACCTCCACGCTCAACTCCTGCTGATGGGTGGCCTTGAGCCCCGTGGCATCTGGCAGCAGAGCCTGTATCCTGCAGGAAGGACCCAGCTGGTATTCAGGGAGCTAGCAGGTGTGTCCTTTCTGTTCAGGAAGTGGGTACCATGCAGGGGATGGTGGTTCAGCACCCGCCAGGGCTGGCTCAGTGCCTGGGAGTGCAAGCTTGGGGGTCACTGTTCTGGGTTAGTGATTTTGTAGCTTACAGCCCCTGGACCTGGGTTTTTTCATACTGGGGATTTAACCCAAGGGCATTCTACCTCTGAGCTACATCCCCAGCACTTTTTATTTTGAAACAGGGTCTCACTATGTTGCTGAGGCTGGCCTTGATCCTGCGATCCTCCTGTCTCAGCCTCCCAAGTACTGGGATTACAGGCATGTGCTCTGGGTCATCTTCTCCTGGCATCCCTGACTACTGTCACAGGCCTCCTTCTCTGTCTCAGAAGAGGGACAGCTCTGGAGTCATTCCACACTTGCAAGATGGTTTGATGAGCCCACATGCCCACTGTTTAGCCCAGAGGTCGAGGGCCCATTCTCACTTCTCTGCTCCCTGATCCAGAAGGAGACCTTGCCGAGGCTGGCCTTGAACTTGTGCTCCCCTGTCTCAGCCTCCCAAGTACTAGGATTACAGGCCTGCACCACCAAGGAGTCCTTCTGAAGGACCTAGTTCAAACTGAGGACTGAAATAAACAGCCTATGAAGCTGGGCGTGGTGGCACACGCTTGTAATCCCAGTACTTGGGAGGCTGAGACTGGAGGATCGCAGGTTCGTGGCCAGCCTCAGCTACTTAGTGAGGCCCTCCGCAACTTAGTGAGACCCTGTTTCAAAATAAAGAATAAAAATAGGACTGGGGGGTGTAGCTCAGAGGTAGAATGCCCCTGGGTTCAATCCCAGTACCGCAAAAAAAAAAAGAAAAAAAGAAATAAACAGCCTATGAAATCATGGCCTCTAAAAGTTTTATTTTGTTCTGTTTTTTAAACCGTGTGCTCTTCTATCCTTTGATGTTATGACAGAAGTGATGGTGTTTCTCCTGCATAAGTGTCTTGCTTAACCAATTAATTAATTAATTGGTACTGGGGATTGAACCCAAAGGCATTCTACCTCTGCGTTACATCCCAGCCCTATTTTATTTTTTATTTTGAAACAGGGTCTTGCTAAATTGCTAAGGGTCTCGCTAAGTTGCTGAGACTGGCCTTGAACCTGAGATCCTCCTGCCTCAGCCTCCCAAGTACTGGTATCATAGGTGTGCACTGCCATGCCCAGTGGCTTGACTTCTCTTGAGGCCACTGAGGACCAGGTAGCCCAGCACATGGCTCTCTCTTCTCATGCTGACTGCAGAGCTCCAGGCCACACTTGGGGCTTGCTTCTTCTGCTGGGGGATTAGACTAACGACGTTCCCAACCCACCCAGACCACATCTTAATTTTTCTACTGTTATTTTCTCGTTTGCACTCTGGGTGGCTGGATTGGGGAGATGCCACAGGGGAACATTCATAATCTCCTCTCTAACCCTGATCCTCTCAGAGACACTGGGGTTGAATTTGAGCCACCCCCACCCCCCAGCCTCCCCTGCTGCAAGCTGGACCTGTGAACCCCACATCCCTCCCCTGGGTTTCGGGTCCACACTGCACTTTCCCTCCCTTCCCGGCATGGGAAGCAACCGGTCCAGAGACAGGGCAGCGTGGCAGCATGCCCTGTGTAATTAAGCATGATTTATTTCCCTGTTAAAGACACCAGGCCGTGTCAGGATTTACCTTGAATCCATTCAGATCTCTGGGCTGAGCCTCGTAAAAAGATGCTCAGCAATTAGAGCCGCGTGGGGCCGCCCCTCCAGCCCGGGCCTGCACGGGTTTAATGAGAGTCAGAGAGAGGCCAAGGCACTGTGGGTTGGAACCCTGGGCCCCCCTTTTCCTGAACTCCACATTGTCGCAGCTCAGGGGCTCAGTGAGTGGGAAGGTGAGAGCCAAGAAGGATGGTCATCTGCTACCAGGTCACCTGGGATCTTAGACCCATCCCTCCCAAAGCCACCCCAGGACCCAGCTCATTGGGTGACAGAGCCGCGGCTGTACCAGCTCGCTCATTTATTCCCCCCCATACTTTTAAAAGTGGGACGAACCTTTTTTTCCCGTTTTACTGGTTAATTACTCCTAAACTGAAAATCTGAAAAATCCAAAATTCTCTGAAATCTGAAACATTTTTGAGCACTCATGTAATGCCAGGAGTGGGAAATTCTACCCCATGCAACTTTGTTTCATGCACAAAATGATTGGAAATATTACACGACATTACCTTCAGGCTGTGCATGGAAGGTGTATATGGAACATACATGAATTTCGTGTTTAGACTTGAATCCCACCAGGCGTGGTGGCACATGCTTGTCATCCCAGTACTTGGGAGGTTGAGACAGGAGGGTCACAGGTTCGCGGCCAGCCTCAGCTACTTAGTGAGGCCCTCTGCCGCTTAGTGAGACCCTGTTTTAAAATAAAGAATAAAAAATTGGGCTGGGGGTGTAGCTTGGAGGTAGAATGCCCCTGGGTTCAATCCCCAGTACCCCCCCAAAAAATAAGACTTGAATCCTGTCCCTAAGATAGTTCTTTATGCATATGCAAATGTAGCGATAATCAACCTGTATGTACTGACCTTGTATAGGACACCCTACTGTAAGGTGGAGGGGAGGCGGGTCTGCTCTGGCTGAAGTGAGGATGGGGGCCCCGTGGCCCTGGTTGCTGCCATCCCCACTCCTGGCACACAGGGTCTGCCACCCTCCCAAAGACCTCCCCCCATAGACTGAAGAGTTGCCTTATGTACAATTTCCTACAGAGGATTCTTAGAGACTCATGGGGCTTCAGAACTGAGAAGGGCCTTAGAATTCACCACTGCTGAGCCGGGCGTGGTGGCGCACGCTTGTAATCCCAGTCCTTGGGAGGCTGAGGCCAGAGCATCCAGGTTCGCGGCCAGCCTCAGCTACTTAGTGAGGCCCTCTGCAACTTAGTGAGACCCTGTTTCAAAATAAAGAACAAAAAATAGGGCTGGAGGTGTAGCTCTGAGGTAGAATGCCCCTGGGTTCAATCCCTAGTACAGCAAGAAAAAAAGAAAAAAGAAAAAAGAATTCACCACTGCTTCCTTTATCATAAACAGGTCAGCAACGTTAAATCTCCCCCGGGACTCTGCTGTGGTCTTTATTTTTGAGCACAGTGGTTGTAGACTGGCTGTGCGGTGGAGCGGGTCATTTGTAATGAAGGAGGCTTGCAGATTGTTTGAGGAGAGTGTTCTGGAAGCTGGCTTGCTCCTCCCTGTTCCCTGACTGTCTACAGCATTCAGGCATGTCTGCTGGGTGCAGCGGCTGTGTGGACACACAGAAAACTTGTCCTGTGTCCCAGGAGTTCCCAAGCTCATCACCGAGCTGGGAAGACGTGCGTGTCGTCCTCCAGTGTGAGGCCTTTCGTGACACGTGCTGTTGAGCTGGTGTTGACTGAGCCTCCTCACAAACATCCTGGCCCAGTTTTTCAACAGTGATGAAGAATTTGGGGAGAGGACATCCTGCTTGGCAGAAAGTGGGGTAACTGAACCCACGTGGTGCTCTTGGGAGTTTGTGTGTAAAGATGTCCCGGGGAGCCCGGACTGACCTCACTCTGAAGCTGGACAGGTGGGGACTCTCTTTGACTGTGAACTCTTCCTCTGATGGAATTTTGGGGTTTCCCCTGTACACACTAGAGCTTTTTTTTTTAAACTAACTCCCAAGTTATTAGTGGGAACCAGAGGTTTTCCCTTAGTTTATAGAGAAAAACAAACAAACAACCCAAAAAAATCATGATTTTTTAAAAAAAATCTACTGTTTTATTTGTGCGTGTGTGTGTGTGTGGTATTAGGAATTGAACTCAGGGGCATTCCACCTCCAAGCAACACCCTCAGCCCTTTTTATTTTCTTGTTTTTGAAACAGGGTCTCACTAAGTTGCGGAGGGTCTCACTAGGTTGCTGAGGCTGGCCTCGAACCTATGATCCTTTGTCTCAGCCTCCCAAGTACTGGGATTACAGGCATGCACCACTATGCCCAGCTTAAAAATATACTTTTATTGGTGCATGTAATCACATATCACAATGAAGTTCGGAGTGATAGGGACATACATGCACACAGCACTTGGTGAGCTCCCCTCCGCTCCTTCCCCTTCCCCGTACATGATATTGAGATTGGCATTTATAATTTCGTATATGAACATAGAATACTATTGTGATACATGCATATCCACATTTATAGCCGCACAATTCACAACAGCCAAATTCTGGAACCAGCCTAGGTGGGTTTTATGACCCTTCCACCGGGTGTTTGTCGATATCCAGTAGAGACCCTTTGTTAAATTGATAGAATCATTCAGTAACTGGGGAGGCTCCCGGGTCGGTCCTCTGGCTCTTGCCGCCCACCTCACTCTGTCCTGGGTCTTTAACCAGGGTGCGCTCCTCTGAGCTGGTGGCTCTGTAGGGGTTTTGCTCCTCTCTGGACAAGTGTCTGACCAAACCTACTTCGGTCTGAGATTGCCCCAGCCCCTGGCGGGACCTGCCAGGATTCTTTCTTTCTCAAGCTTTGGTCTGAAGTTGGAATTCTGCACTTCGCAGCAGCTCTCTTGCTTAACCACTTGTGCGAGGCAAGTTGATTCCCTTTCTGTGTCATGTTTAATTCTCTACCCGACCCGACCCTTGACCTTAACTCAAACTTCTGCCACCATTCCTTCTACTATGTGTGTGTGTGTGTGTGTGGCATTGGGGATTTAAGAAATAGGTATTCTGGCAATGAACTGCACCCCAAGTCCTTTAAAAAATATTTTGAAACAAGGTCTCCCTAAATTGCCAAGGCTGGCCTCCAACCTGAGATCCTCCTGTCTCAGCCTCCCAAGTGCCAGGATTACACTGTGCCTGGTGCCTTCTACCTATTTTGAGAGCCCCAAACAAACCCAGGTTCCTTACAACAGATCCACATCACAGACTGTGCCAGGTATTGGGAATGGGGGCTGAAGGGGAAGGAGGCCTCAGAGGGACACCCACAGACCCCAGTATCCGCCCAGATACAATCAGCGTTGGAATGCACACATTCGGGGCTGATGAGCTCATCATGGTTTTGCATGGGCTAGAGCAATGCCAAAACCATGAGTCACTCCATTGCAGGTATGGACAGCAGCGAGCATGCTCCGTTGCCATAGGAACGCCAGCGTGTATTCCTCTCGGAGCAGAAAGCATTCAAGTCCACTCCTCCGAGGAGAAGAGGACGTCTCCCACGCTGTTCCTCGGGCACGTGTGCTCTCCCAAAGGCCGCGCCTCACCCCTGCCCTCTGCCCGTCCACGCATCGTTGCTATGACCTGGGTGTTTGTCCTGGTCCCCTCTCTCCCATGACTTTGTATGTGCCACCAGATATCCAGACAGATCTCCAATGGCTAATTTGAAGTCTTGGTGACCGCCTATTTTCTTTTTCTTTTTGGTGGAACTGGGGGTTGAACCCAGGGGCATTCTACCTCCAAGCTGCATCCCCAGCCCTATTTTTTTTTTGTTTTGGAACAGTGTCTCCCTAAGTTGCCGAGGGTCTCGCTAAGTTGGGGAAGCTGGCCTCAAACCTGTGATCCTCCTGTCTCAGCCTCCCAAATACTGGGATTACAGGCATGTGCCACCACTCCTAGGATAAGACCTAGACTTTTAAAGGCAGACACATTTGGCTCAAGGTCTGGCTCTGTCACTTAGGAGCTCTGCAACCTGAGGAAAATATATTTCTTCCTCAGCTCCTGTGCCCTTATGGATAATCTGGGGTAATCCCTCTTTTTACCAGGCTATTGGGAGGACTAAATTGAAATATGTCCAAGTGCTGGGCACATCACTCAGTAAGTGGTGGTATTTATTCATTCATTCATTCATTTTTGTATTACTGGGGATTGAACCCAGGACCTTGTAAATACCAGGTAAGCACTCTATCACTGAGCTACACCCTCAGCTTTATTTATTTATTTATTTATTTATTCATTTATTTATTTATTGTGTGGTAATGGAAATTGAATCTAGAGCCTTGCAGATACCAGGCAAGCACTCTATCATGGAGCTATATCCTCAGCTTTTTAAATTTAATTTAATTTTACCTTACTTTTTGTGGTATTGAGGATTGAACTCAGAGACATTCTACCTCTGAGCTACACCCCTAGTCCTATTTTTTATGTTTTTTATTTTGAAACAGGGTCTCACTAAGTTGCAGAGGGCCTCACTCACGAGGTTGCCGGCCGCGAACCTGCGCTCCTCCTGTCTCAGCATCCCAAGTACTGGGATTACAGGTGTGCGCCACTATGCCCGGCTTTATTTTTTATTTTGAAGTGGGGTCTCACTAAGCTGCTGAGAGTCTCACTAAGTTGCTGAGGCTGGCCTTGAGCTTGTCATCCTCCTTTCTCAGCCTCACAAGTATTAGGATTACATCTCCCTGCAGCCTTGGAGGACTAATGTGGGAGTTCAAGGATGCTGAGAAGTTAGCTAGGTGGCTGACCCGCTCAGGGCCAGCTGTCTATAATTTAGAACTCTGGGCTGTGGGTCTTGTAGACCTTGGGCTGTTTGGGTGATGAGTCATGCAGCTTTCTTTAAATGCAAACCTCAGCAAATGATTCTGGCTGACGTAAGCAAAGTGAAATTTATTGCGAAGATCCTAGAGGCTTGCCTAATGGGCAGGAGGGCTGGGGAAATCAGGTGCTCAGCTGTGTGAGGCCCAGAAGTAGAAGTAGCAGGAGCAATCTTAGAGCCACAGCAGCCTGGGCAGGCCTGCGGGTTGGGATGCATGAACTCCACGCTGGCTCTCCTTGCTTCTCTTGCCTGGGACTCAAAGTATCAGCACAGAGCATCAGAGACAAGCAGAGGTCACATGCTGTGCCCTGGGAAAGAAGGGACCACTCTGGGCTTGTCATGAAACAGCTGGCACCTGGATTAATAGCTCCAGAGAGGAAGTGTCCAGTGGAGGAGAGAGAAGTTCTCAATAAAGGAGTGGGGTGCCATTAAGATCTGGCAGGAGCTGGACGTGGTGGCGCACACTTGTAATCTCAGTACTTAGGAGGCTGAGACAGGAGGATCCCAGGTTTGAGGCCAGCCTCAGCAACTTAGTGAGATTCTCTTCCAAAATAAAAATAAAAAAAGGCTGGGGGTTTGTATACCTTAGAGGTAGAATGCCTTCCTGGGTTTGATCCCCAGTACCATGAAAAAGAGGCAGAGAGAGATGGCAGGATACTTGGAACTGAAACAAGAAATATCTGCTGCAGATATTGGACAAAACTCACTTTAGATTTCTTTTTTGAAAATGAGGGCCTAGACTGAGACAATCTTAAAGGACCCATTGGTTTGTAATAGGACGACTCCAATCAATAGAAAACTCTTCTACTGGGAAGAAATAGGAAGTAACATAATTAGCTGCCATAAACTTCTAGCCCCCCATATAAGTATTTAATAACCAATATTTTAAAGTTATTTATTTATTTATTTATTTATTTGTGTGTTTGTTTGTTTATTTATGTGTTTGTGTTGCTGGGGATTGTACTCAGGGCCTTTCAAATGCTAGGCAAGTACTCTACCGCTCAGCTACACCCCAGCTCTATTTTAAAATTAAATTTAGCCAGGCGTGGTAGCACACGCCTGTAATCCCAGTACTTGAGAGGCTGAGGATCACAGGTTCGAGACCAGCCTCAGCAATTTAGCAAGCCCCTCAGCAGCCTAGCGAGACCCTGTTTCAAAATTAAAAATAAAATTGGGCCGGAGGTGTAGCTCAGAGGTAGAACGCCCCTGGGTTCATCCCCAGGAACACGCACGATTTAACTTTGTGTGTGTGGTACTGGGGATCAAATCGGGGCTTCTTGCATGCTAGGCAAACACTCTGCCACTGAGCTACATCTGTGAATTTAAACAGGGTATTTACATTTCCAGAACATTACAGAGATAACAAATGTATCTGCCTTTCATATTTTAAAAATTGACTTTCCTGGGCTACAATTTATCATAAAATAAAATTCATTATATGCGTGTGAGGTGAACAACCTGACAAATATATACACCCTAGCACCCACCACACCAGTCCATCAATGTGCCGCCATCCATCAGTGTCTACAGGGGACTGGTTCCCAGTCACCCCAGGACACCCAAATCCCAGGACACTTAAGCCCCTTATATAAAATGGCAGTGTTTGCATGTAACCTACATACATCCTCCCATATACTTTGAATTATTTCTGGATTACTTTTTTGGGGGGACTGGGGTTTGAACCCAGGGACATTGTGCCTCCGAGCTACAGCCCTAGTCCTTTTTATTTTCTTAATTTTGAAACAGGGTCTCGCTAAGTCACTGAGGGTCTCACTAAATTGCTGAGGCTAGCCTCGAAACTACCTACAATCTTCCTATCTCAGCCTCCCATGTACTGGGATTACAGGCGTTCACCACCAGGCCTGGGTTTCTGGATTACTTTTAATACTTAATACACTGTAAATGCTATGTAAATAATTGCTGTACTGTATTGTTTAGACAGTAATGACAAGGAAACAGTCTGTCCATATTTAGTACAGATGCAGTTTTTTCCTGAATATTTTCCATCCCTGGTTGGTCTAATCCACAGATGTGGAGCCCGTGAATGTGGAAGGCTACTCTATAATACATCTTCCCAGAGTTCTCTCTGGCCTCTTTCCAGTCATTTTTCTCTCCTCTTTTCTCACTTGCCTCCCAAGGTCACCTCTGATCTGATTTCTGTCCTATAGATTACTTTTGCCTGTTCCAGAATTTCATAGAAATGGAGCGTGCAGTGTGTACGCTTGAATTGGGCTTCTTTTGAACAGGATAATGTTTGAGCTGCATCCTCGTTTTTGCACCAGGCTTATTTCTTTTTAATGCTAAGTAGAATTCCATTAGTGGAATTTACTACAATTTGCCTATCCATTTGTCAACCGACAGCCATGTGGGTTGTTTCCAGTTTTTAGTGATTCTTAAATCTGCTGTGAACATTTGCGTACAAGTCGCTGGGATGTGTTTTCACTCCTCTGGAATGAATACTTACGAGTAAAATTTCTAGATCATATGGTAAGTGTAGGTTTAACTTTATAAGAAATAGCAAAGGTGGTTTTCTTTTTTTGTTTTTGTTTTTGTGTGTGTGGTATTCGGGATTGAACCCAGGGGCATTCTACCTCTGCGCTACTCCCCCATCCCTATTTTATTTTTTGCTTTGAAACAGGGTCTCACTAGGTTGCTAAGAGTCTTGCTAGGTTGCTGAGGCTGTCCTTGAACCTGCAATCCTCCTGGCTCAGTCTCCCAAGTGCTGGGATTACAGGCGTGCACCACCATGCCCAGCTGCAAAGATGTTTTTTTGAAGTGGTTATTTCAATTCCTCATCCCATACAGCAAGATAAGAGCTTTCAATTGTTCTCCTTCTTGCCCACATTAAAAAAAAAATGTTCTTTCCATTCTAGTAAGCATGGAGTAGTTTCCCGTTGTGTTTTTATTGCATATTTTCCTGAGGATTGATGATATTGAGCATTTTCCTGAGCTTACCACTCTTCCTGTATTCGACAAGTATTAACATGTGCCAAATATCAGTCAGAAATAATACATTACTTGGCATTAAAAACCCTCGTGTTCCTCCAGTTCTCTTTCCTTTTCTTTGTCTTTCCCTGGAGGTAACCTCGGTTCTGCGGTTGGTATGCATTTTCTATGAGCATGTTTTAAATTTTTATTAGCATGTATATATTCAAAATAGTATTGAGTAATGTCTTATGTGTTTTGAAACGGCCATAAAATGTGCCACGCTGTATTTATCTTTTTACAATTTGCTTTTTTCCTCCACACATTATGTTTGTGAGGTTTATCCATGTTCATGCACGTAGGCCTAGTTCATTTTAACTGCTGCATAGTTTTCCAGCTTGTATGTGTGCTCGTTCAGCCCTGTGGGAGGGTGTTGCAATGTTTATCCTGTCTCCCTCCCCCATACTTGTGTGAGCGTTTCCTGGGGATGGATGCCTAGAAAGAGAGTGTCCCTGTTTGAGTATGTACAGCTGGACTTTGTCAAATAGTGCCAAATCCTTCAAAGAGGCTTTGCAAGTGTGTACTGCCATCCATGGAGTATCAGAACCCCCATTTGCCTTCATCACACTTCTTATTTTTGTCATCTGAGGGTACACCATACCGCACGGTGTGTGTGTGTGTGTGTGTGTGTGTGTGTGTGTGTGTGTATGTTAGTTAGTTATTGGGGACTGAACCCAGTTGGGGTTATACCTCTGACACCCCATGTCCTTTTAATTTTATTTTTAAATTTTGGAACAAGGTCTCGCTAAGTTATTGTGTGCTGCTCTGGAACCTGAGATCCTCTTGTCTCAGCCTCGCAAGTATTGGGATTACAGATGTGTGCTACTGCACCTGGCTTCCCCAGCCCTTTTAAAACGTTTTTGTTTTGAGATAGGGTCTCTCCAAGTTGCTCAGGCTGGTCTGGTACTTGCCATCCTCCCGCCTCGGCCTCCTGAGTAGCTGGGATTACAGGTGTGCACCACCGTTGTCCCCAGTGATGATGAAGTCATTGTTCCATCTGTAATTTCCTTTTATTGTATTATAATTGTATTCACATTCTTTTGTAATTCTTTTTTTAATTGAGTAGCCTGTCATCCAGTTATCCAGTTATTATTTCACCAATTTTTTTTTTGAGGGGGTCACTGGAGATGAACCCAGGGCCTTGTGCATGCGAGGCAAATGCTCTGTCACTGAGCTGACTGCCACCTCTTCCTCCTGACTCAACGGACACTTCATCGTATGTTTCCACAAATGTGTGATTGTGTTCCTGAGCATGCTCTTCTGGGTTATTGGTCTGTTTGTGTATCCATTGCTCAGTGTGTGTGTGTGTGTGTGTGTGTGTGTGTGTTACTGGGGATTGAACCCAGGGGCATTCTACCTCCGAGCTACACCCCCAGCCCTACTTTATTTTTTTATTTTGAAATAGGGTCTCATTAAGTTGCTGAGGCTTCCTCGAACCTGTAATCCTCCTGTCCACCGTTCCCTTATTTTTATTACTGTCTTTACAAGAAGTCTGACTATCTGATGGAACAAGTCCTTGTTCTTCCTCAGAATTCTCTTGGATGTTCTTGGACCTTTTGATATTTCCTGCGAATAGAATCGGTTCCTTGAGTTCTACAAACAGCCCCTGTGATCCTTGTTGAAGCAGTCCTACAGTTTGAGATGAGATCAGAGAGAAAAGCCTCCATCGTAATATTGAGCCTCCCATCTAGAAATATGCTGTAGCTGCCCACTTATTTAGGCTTTCTTTAATGTAACTCAGTACTGTTTCATAAATGTCCTCTTTTTTTTTTTCCGGTACCGGGGATTGAACCCAGGAGCATTCTACCTCCAAGCTACACCCCCAGCCCTATTTTTTATTCTTTATTTTGAAACAGGGTCTCACTAAGTTGAGGAGGGCCTCACTACAAGTAGCTGAGGCTGGCCACGAACCTGTGATCCTCCTGTCTCAGCCTCCCAAGTACTGGGATTACAAGCATGCACCACCACGCCCGGCAAATGTCCTCATTTATAAAACAGGATCTCTCTGGTGATATTTCCTCCTAGATAATTGGTAGTTTGGTTGCTGTTGTGAACAACATGTTTAGTAGTTTTAAATTTGCTGTTTACATTCAATTTGATGTTTATTTTTTATAAAAAATAATAGAATTGTAAAAAATAGTGTGTCCCATCCTTCTCCTTAGAGACTGTGTCTTATAACTCTGAGGCTTGATCTCCATTTTTCTAATTAATGTTTTTATATGGTTGTTTCTCTTCCCCCACCAATTTTACACATTGTCTATTGAAATTATTATGGAAAATTAGACCTTGTTGTCCTATCATCACTCGCCCCACCCCATACATAAACCCTGTCCCTATCTCAAAATGGTGATACCACGATGTTGGGGTAATAGCAGAGTCTGGTGTTTATTATGCCCGTGTAAATAAATTGTAGTTAAGGTACTTATTGGTTTCTGCTTCTTTGGTAGACCACCACCAACAAAAAGCAAGTAAATAAAAACGAAAGCAATTTTTTTTAAAATTTGCTTGACTTCTTTCTATCCCTTGCACCAATTCTTCGCTTCGTTAGACCTTTTAAACACATCCTGTCAACTCATGATGGAATCTATCGGGTCTGTTTTCACCAGGATAGAAGAGTCGATTTTCTGTGCTGTGGTCTGTTGAACAGTTATTATCTTGAAACCTTTCTTCACCAGCGTCCCATTACTTTCTTTTGCTGTCTCTTCCACTTTTTGTCTAGTTCCTGGGTCTCGCATCTTCTTCTTTCTTCGCTTTCTCCTGTGTTTTGTGGAAGCACATCCTTTAGTAGCTTTCTGAAAAGAAAGTGGGTCTATCTTTACCAGCAGTATGTATAGGTTTGTCTAATTGCCCTATTATTAAATATTACCTGTTCTCCTGTCCTCTATGTATCCATGAATCCAGGAACTCTGGACTTGTTAATGCTTCCTGCCACTGGGATGGTAGGGATCACTTGGTTGCCACAGGTTAGAAGGGATCTAGGAAGCTCTTCTCTCACCTCATTTTATTTATTTATTTATTTATTTATTTATTTATTTATTTTTGAGGCATGGGGATTGAACCCAGGGGCATTCTACCTCTGAGCTACACCCCCAACCCTATTTTTTTATTCTTTATTTTGAAACAGGGATTCACTAAGTTTCTGAGGGCCTCACTAAGTAGCTGAGGCTGGCCACCAACCTGCAGTCCTCCTGTCTCAGCCTCCCAAGTACTGGGATTATAAGTGTGCACCGCCACACCTGGCATTGCACCTCCTTTTTAAACCTCTGCCTCCATATCTTGTGTCTATGAACTTTCCTGGGCCTTCCTAGGGTTTTGCATTATAAATTGGCTTCTTTCTTTCCTCTCTCTCTCCCTCAAAAGGTTTCAGTTTTCTCCTTCATGCTCAGTCCTTGCCATTTATTTATTTTCCATTGTCCAGAATTTTGTGGGTGTTTTTCATTTGTTGTCAGCTCTTACTTCATTTTTGTTTTCTCTTTGTGGCTTGGTACCTAATTTTTTTCCAGTTGTTTTTAATTGGGT
Organism: Glis glis; assembly: GCA_004027185.1. Taxonomy (NCBI): domain Eukaryota; kingdom Metazoa; phylum Chordata; class Mammalia; order Rodentia; family Gliridae; genus Glis; species Glis glis. The sequence continues at coordinate 18,534 of PVJS01001040.1, read as the reverse complement.
TTCAGGAGAGCATGGAGATAAATAATCTGTTTTCAATTGGCCATTTTAACCATAAGTATTATATTTTCAGATTGTCACTGTTACATCGGAGCACCGTTAGTTTTTATAAATAGGCCTTGAACTGTCTTATTAGTTCTGGTACTTTTTATGATTTCTTGGACTTGGGGGGTAGACAATCATATGTGTGAGGACGTCAGTTTTTTTCCCCTTTGCAATCCATAGAATTCATATTTCTTTTTGTCGTGGGAGCTTTAGTGTAATATTGACAAGAAACAGTGGCAGCTAATAGCCTTGACTTATTCCTGACTTTTAACAGAAAAACTTGTGGTGTTTTCCATTAAGAATGAAGTTTAGTTTATTTTTTAGTGTGTATGCGCGCACGTGCGTGCGTGCGTGTGTGTGTGTGTGTGTGTGTGTGTGTGTGTTTTACTGGGGATTGAACCCAGGGGCATTTTACCTCTGAGCTATATCCCCAACCTTTTGTTTTTTTGGTACTGGGGATTGAACCCAGGGGCATTCCACCTCTGAGCTACACCCCAGCCCAATTTTTTATTCTTTATTTTGAAACAGGATCTCACTAAGTTGCTGAGGGCCTCGCTAAGTTGCTGAGGCTGGCCGCGAACCTGCGATCCTCCTGACTCAGCCTCCCAAGTACTGGGATAACAAGCATGCACCACCACACTGAGCTTATTTTGTGTTTTGAAATAGGGTCTTGCTAGGTTGCTGAGAGTCTTGCTATGGTGCTGAGGCTGGCTTCCAATCTGTGAACCTCCTGTCTTAGCCTTCCGAGCATGTGCCACCACGCCTAAATTTAGTTTTTGATAGTTATGATTTATCTGATCAAGAAAATTCCCTTCTAGTTCTCATTTTCAAGGAGTTTCAACCACACATGGATGTTTGGCCAGGTGTTTATTCTGCATATAGATAATCCTATATTTTTCTTATCATTTTTAAATGTGTTGATTTTAATGAGTTCTCTGGTGTTTTAACATCTCTGCATTTCCAGTATTTGATAATGTTTGTTTCAAATTTTTGTACTTATACCCTAAGTGGGGTTAGAAGGCAGGCTTTTAAATTTCTTTCTTGGTGTATTATTCTTTGAAGTTGCTATCAGAGTATTATAAAAGGAGCCGAGTGTTTTCAATTTCTGGATAAAGTTCTTCAAATGTTGTCTCTGAGCCTCAAAGATTTGAGAAAACTTGTCAGTAAAACCACACAGAGCCATTACAGTTTTTTAAGGTAGATTTTCGACTCACGGATCAATTCCTTTGAAGATTATAGATCTATGCAGGTTTTCTATTTCCTCTTGCGTCAATTTGGAAGTTGTTCTTTTTCTGGAAAATTGTTGTAAGTGGCAGGAGGTAACAAATAACCAGGTCTTGTGCAAAAAAATAGCATCTTTAGCTGATGGATGCTGCCAACACCTAGCAGGTGGAGAGAAGAGATGGGAGGTAAAGCATCCCAGGATTTTGTATTATTCAGAAGGAGAAAAGAGCTATTGATTTACTTTATGCTTGAAGTTAAGTGTTCATTTTAAAAATGTCAGCATAACCACCTAGGTAGTATAAGTGGATTCTATGAATGCCAAGTTTGTTGGAGGAGATGGGGAATCGAGAAAATTCAATCAATCCAATAGAAAGCAAGGTAGGAGGGAGCAGAAAATGCAAAGAGAAATGCAGGGTAAGGAGAAGGTCTGTCCTTGAGATGACCTTTGGCAGCACTGGCCCGGGGAGCCTTGCTGGACCCCCTCTGCATGCTCAGCATCCTGGCTCCCCTTCTCTTGCACACATCCACGACAGGCACCATCATTCCCTGCTTGCCATGGTTCTGTCTTAGCAGAAAGCAAACTCTTCCTGGGACCAGGCTGGGCCATTCATTGTGCATGTTTAGTGCCAGATGTAAGTGCTCAGTGAATGTTTGAATACCACAATGAACAAAGAAATAAGTGAACAGACAGACCAGTAATTCCTGACATGTTCTGTCGGACTCGATGGCTACAGGGAGGTATTTTAAGTTGAGCTTCCCTGGTTGATCAGTGAGTTAGGGGACAGAGGAAGTGGGTACTGCCTTGCATTCAGTCAGTGTGAAGTGCCTCTAAATCCCTGAACTGTGTTGCTGTTATGCACCTGATCGGTCCATGATGGTACCTAGAGATTCCTTTGTACATTGGAAAAATAGCCCACATTGGAATGAGCACTTCTCAGCCATTGATGCACACACAATTCACCTGTGGCTCCTGTTAGAACGTACTGTCTGATGGAGGAGGTCTGGGAGGGGTCTGCATGCTGTGTTTATAATGACCTCAGTGTTGACCATTCTATGGACCATGCTTTAGGTAGCGAGGCTGTCTGTCACCTATACCTAGACTCTCCCCAGGTGCTCAGGGAAAACAGAACAGAGAATAATCTAAAAATTATTTTTTTTTTGTCCCAGGATTGTGATATGCAGGATCCCACCCTACGCTGGCCTCCCAACCTCAAATCCTGTATCATGAAATAGGTCCGCCCCAAACCCTGGGGCGAAATTAGCTCCACCAGGTTACTGGTCCCACTCTCCCTATTCTGTTTCCCGAGCCGAGCCACACAGCCTGTTGGGACATGTCGTCGCATCCTGGGAACCCTGGTCTCTGTGATTCACATGTCACTTGTCCCTCTTCTCGGGCCCCACCATATTTTATCTGTGCGTCAGAATCCCATCTCCTCGTCTCAGTCTCGCTTGCCTTTACCTTGCTGTCACTCTGGTCCCCGGGCAAGGGGACCATCTCTTCCAGCTGCACCGCTGTCTGCCCTGGGTGGGACGGAGGCAGCCTCTCAGTGTCCACGCAGCATGAGGACCTGAGCCAGAGAGTGATGGCACTCACTTTCTTATTTCTATTAGTTCTCTATTTTTAGAGAAATGGCACAAAACCAGTGGGAATGACCCCAATAACAGATAAGCCACTAAGATACCAGTCCTGGGACCAAACAGACGCTGGGCACCAGCCCTGCTCACTCTCTCCCCGTTACATCCCAGAAATGGTGCCGGCACGCGGTCCCTTCTGTTCTTTACCTACTTTATCACTATCGACTCCTGTGGCCGCGGGGGAGGGCTGTGGACAGAAAGATCATGCTTTCAGGAACTGCTGGGACCTGAGGTTTATAAGGCTGCGGGTAGGTTGTGGGGTTTTACATAAAGCAGATTTTAAGGCAGAAGGACCTCTGACAGCCGGGAAACCTGCAACTCGAGTGCCATTCAGGGCAGTCCCCAGGCCTCTAGCAGGGGAAGCCTGTCTCCACTCTCCCATAGTCACAAGGAGGGCAGAGCTGCACAGCCTTTGGAGGTCAGGGAGGGGGCAGGGATGGCACACCAGTTCCCATTCCCCCCAGCGGAGGTGCCCTGGAATGGACTGTAGTGAAGCAGGGTGCACACCTGTCATCCCAGTACTTGGGAGGCTGAGAAAGGAGGATCGCAGGTTCGAGGCTAGTCCCAGCATAAAAAAGGGCTGGGGTGTAGCTTAGAGGTAGAATGCCCCTGGGTTCAATCCCCAGTACCAAAAATACATACATACATATATACATACATACATACATATATACATATATACACACGTACATAGCAGGGGCCGCTGGCAGGGGTCTTCATGCTGGCTTTGTACTATGGGGTCCCAGCCTTTCCTAATTCCTGAGTCTCATCTGAATAAGCTGTGAGCCAGGTAGAACCTGGGCCGGGCAGGTAACAGCACTGAGAGAGGCAGGAAGAGGAGCCTGGCTGGGAGACACCTCCGCTGCCCTGTTAGAATCACCTTGCCAGCTTTATTTGATATTGTTTTATTTTTGTATTGGGAATTGAATCGGGGGACAGTCTACCTCCGAGCTACACCCCTAGCCCTATTTTATTTTTTTATTTTGAAACAAGGTCTCACTAAGTTACTGAGGGTCTTGCTAATTTGCTGAGGCTGGCCTTGAACCTACAATTCTCCTCCTGTCTAAGCACCCCAGGTATTGAGATTACTGGCGTGTGCCACTGTGGCCACCTACTTCAACCCTTAAAAGCAGCTGGTCTTCATTCTCCCAGGATCTGGGCTTGGTGGGTGTATTCCTGGGCTTCGGGGTTAGGGTTAGGGTTAGCGCCTGGGTGATTGTCGTGGGCCGCCAGGGTTGCGAGCCACAGCAGTTGAGAGTGGTGGAGAGGGTGTGGACATTTCCCCTCATCCTATCCGTAGCAACTTCCCGGTTTTCAGAGGATTGAAATCTTTATTTTTCATGGGGATTTCCCTGGTTTTTATATGTTGGCAAGTTAGCCAAATACTTTTCCAAAAGGTCTGCAGGCCAAGTGAAGAGAGGGAGCTGGCTTCGGCCTGCGGTCGTGTGTGGGCTCAGCCCTCGCTGGCCTGGTGCTAACTTCAGGTGGGCTGGTTGCACACTGCTGGCCGTTCCCTGCAGCGCCTGGGTGCCTTCTCGCACGCCTGGGTGCCGCCTCACCCCACTTCCTGTTCTTCACCCAGGTCAGAGCCCAGCTCTAAAAAATAATGTTAACTAGCCAGGCGTGGTGGTTCATGCCTGTCATCCCAATCCTTGGGAGGCCGAGACAGGAGGATTACAGGTTCAAGGCCAGCCTCAGCAATTTAGCAAGATCCTCAGCAACCTAGCAAGACTCTGTTTCAAAATAAAAAATAAAAGCCGGGCGTGGTGGCACATGCTTGTAATCTCAGTACTTGGGAGGCTGAGACAGGAGGATCCAGGTTCATGGCCAGCCTCAGCTACTTAGTGAGGCCCTCCACAACTTAGTGAGACCCTGTTTCAAAATAAAGAACAAAAAATCGGGCTGGGGGTATAGCTCAGAGGTGGAATGCCCCTGGGTTCAATCCACAGTACCAAAAAAAAAAAAAAAAAAAACATAAAAATTAAAAAAATAAAAAATAAAAAAGACTGGGGGTGTAGCTCTGGAGAATGCCCTGGGTTCAATTCCCAGTCCCACAAATAAACATCATCGTCATCATCATGATGTTAACTGAGCACAGGCCCGGGGTGATCTGCGCTACCCCACAGCCCGGTGTGGCATGTTATTATTACTTTGAGTCTCATTTCTCAGATATGGCGGAGCCAGGACCCCAAGCCAGGTGTGTTTGCCTAGTTAACTCGGCTCTGTCCCTCACTGACCCGCTCTGCCTGGAGTCCTTGGGTGTCCGCTGGCCTACTGGCCGGGAATACCCCATGAATGGCTTCTGGGCGGGACCCTCTGACCTGGTTAGGCAGTTCCATTAGAGTTCACGATCAAGCTGGCGGGCGTTCCTAATGCCAGGCCAGGAGACTGTGCTGGGGCCAGGTCATGATGGGGAAGCCGGAATCTGGGATTTAGTCCCTGATTTTAGAGACATGGAGACAGAAAGTAGGAATGAAGAGAGAAGCAGGGAGCCAGGCCGGGAGAAGTGGGGGGCTGAGGTCTCTGACCCAGGCCGGTGGCGTGACCAGTCATGGTGGCATGACTCCTGGGGCTGAGTAGCCTCAAAAACTGGAGAGGAAGTGAGAGTGACGGGGAGGAAGGAGCTGGAGCGAGCCTCAGGAATGACAGTGGAGGGGAGGGTGCACAGGAAGCCGGAGGCCCTGCTGGGACCAGCGAGCGGGACACGGGTGGACCGTGCCTGGGTACAGAGTGTGTTGCCTGAAGAGCCTGTGGCGGGATGTTCAGTATGGGCTCCTTTTGCATTTTCCTCTCCATGCTTCGATCACGATGGGGTTAGGCCTCCGGGTGGTGCTGGGGAGAGAGCGACTGCGCAGGCAGCAGCATCCAGATAGATTTGAATACCCTTGCTTGGTTTTCATCGTGATTATTTTTAGGGTTACTGTAGATCTCTGACCAATGTTTGTAGTTTTCCATTTGGAGATGAATAGGACATTTTCTGTTCAATCACTTTTGAAAGGAAAAGAGCGAGTCGATGGAAAGATATTAGTAAACAGAAAAAAGTAGTATGAGATTATGCTGAAAATTATCATGGCGGTCAATGAAAGATAGGCTCGTGGGAGTTGCCGGATATGGGGTTGAAAGATCTCTGGCTGTAGGGTCAAATGGACCAGAGTTCACACCCATTAATAGCATGTGATTGGAGCTGGTCACAGTGGCGCACACCTGTAATCCCAGTACTGGGAAGGCAGAGGCAGGAGGGTTGCAGGTTCAAGGCCAGCGCATAGTAACTTAGCAAGTCCTTATTTCAAAATAAAAGAATAAGCTGGGGCGTGGTGGCGCACGTTTATAATTCCCGTACTTGGGAGACTGAGACTGGAGGGTTCACGGCCAGCCTCAGCTATTTGGTGAGGCCCTCTGCAATTTAGTGAGACCCTGTTTCAAAATAAAGAATAAGCCGGGCGTGGTGGCGCATGCTTGTAATCCCAGTACTTGGGAGGTGAAGACCGGAGGATCCGGGCTTGCGGCCAGCCTCAGCTACTTAGTGAGGCCCTCCGCAACTTCATGAGGCCCTGTTTCAAAATAAAGGATAAAAAATAGGTCTGGGGTAGAATGCCCCTGGGTTCAATCCCTGGTACCACAAAAAAAAAAAAAAGAATAAAAAATAGGGCTGGGGGTGTAGCCGGGAGGTAGAAGGCCCCTGGGTTTAATCCTCGGTACCACACACACACAAAATATACATACATATATATATATATATATATATATATATATATATATATATATATGAAGAATAAGAAAGGGCCACGGCAAGGGTATGGTGGTGCATGCCTGTAATTCCAGCACTTGGGAAACTAAGACAGGAGGATCACAGGTTTGAGGCCAGGCTTAGCAACTTAGCAAGACCCTCAGCAACTTAATGAGACTCTGTTTCAAAATAAAAAATAAAAAAGGCTCGGGGTATAACTCGTAGGTAAAACGCCCCTGGGTTCAATATTCGGTTGCACACTCACACGCACACACACACACAGAGCATGTGCTTGGGCAAGTCATTTCATGTCGGGCTGTGGTGACTCCATCGTAAAACATTAATATGAGCGCTGATATATGAGCAGCTTGGGTGTCAAAGGTTTGGCCCAGTGCCTGGCGCAGGCGTAGATAATGCTGGTCGTATCACATCACTGTCGTCAACTTGAAATACTGAACTCAGAGGTTGGTGACTGTGGGCCACCGATGGGCCCAGGCCAACCGTAGAACGGGAGCTGGGTGCGGGAGTAAGCGCTCTGTCAACAGGAGCTTTGATTCGGTGTCAGGACTCTGCCCCTCGAGGCCCCACAGGGCAGGGGAGAGCCCTTCTGATACACACTCTGTAGCCAGTGTGCAGAAGGAGTTAGCAAGGCAGGCCGGACACAGTTCTCCTCAGAGAGGCCCGGTTCTGGTGTTGCCCGGAGCTGGCTTTTGTCACATGCCTGTCCTGGAACTAGTCACTGTGGTCAGGGGTGGGGATATGCTAATTGGCCAAGTGGGAGCCATTGCTCCCACCAACCATGATGACTGAGAATAAAGAAAGATGCTTCCCCCAAGAGCATCAGGCCACTCAGAAGCAGGGTTGCTCGGCTGCCGGGCAGGCAGGCCGGCATCTGGACACGCCACGTCGCTTCTGGCCTAGTGGCATTGGAGCCCGCAGTGGTTTTTAGGCCACCGGGTTACCCGGATGTGCTTGGAAATACCAGATCATGCTGAGAGGTTTTCCCTTGTCCCCAGCCTCTGGCCCAGGGAATCCCTAATGTGAAAACCATACTCACAGCCCCAAGTGTTGGGGAGCCCTGGAGAGGAAGAAACTGACCCAGGAGGCTCCAGGAGGCAGGGTCCAGTGACAGAACCGAGAAGCTTTAGCAGAGGCAGCTGCTGCCACTGCTGGAGCCGCACATTTGAAAATCCCGTCATCAAAGCATCTCTGAGCTTCTGCTGGCATTTCCATGATGGATGTCGGGTGATGTCACATGAGGACTGCACTGGGAAATGGGAATGCGGAGTAGGGACCAGCTCTCCCGCTTGTGTTACAATGGGGCTCTTTTTGGCAACCTTCTTTGGGGGGAGGTGACTCTCTGGAGGCATCGAAGTAACAAAGGATCTGCTGTGGGGCTGGAGGGGGGGAAAGGGGGCTTCCTCTGCCCCTTCACTGCCCCTTGAAACTGTGAGTCCCGAAGGAGGCATTTGGCCAGGGAAGGGACAAGTGGTCGAGAGCGCTAGATGCTGGTCAGGAAGCTGCCATGACGAACAGGAGACAGCAAAGAGGACAGAGTCAGCCGGGTGCGGTGCTGCACACTTGTAATCCCAGTACTTGGGAGGCTGAGACAGAAGCATCACAGATTTGCGGCCTGTATCAGCAACTTAGTGAGGCCCTCTACCACTTAGCGAGACCCTGTTTCCAAATAAAAAATAAAATAGGGCTGGGGGTGTAGCTCAGAGGTAGAATGCCCTTGGGTTCAACCTCCGGTAACACACACACACACACACACACACACACACACACACACAGCAGAGTCCCAGAGCGAGATGTGCAAGGTCCAGCCCTCAGCAGGGTGTCTTGTCTTGTTAGCAACATGACCTTGGACAAGATCCTCACCTGGACAGAACCTGGGGACCAGCTAGGTTCCAGTCCCGGTGCTGCTGTTCCCAGTGTTGTTGCCACACCCCAGGGACAAGTGATTGACTCCAATGGTGGCTTCATCTTCTGTAAGATGCAGGTCATCATGGAAACTGCATGGTTTTAGGTTTTCTGCCCAGAAGTTGATATGAATATTAAGTGAAATACTGCGTATACCTGTTTAGAACGAGGCCTTATAATTGTGCTGGAGTCGAGTTGCAGCTCCCTGTGGACAAGACCCTGTCTGGGTGGTGACTGCAGAGGTGTCAGCATCCAGAAGGGCGGCGGCAAGTAGCTGCACCTGGCAAGCGTTTGTTGGATGAATGAACAAGTGCCCAGTGTTTCAGTGGCAGAAGATAGCACAGGTCGCCAGAATCCTAGACTCCCTCAGGGATCGTGTCAGGGATCCTAGAGCCATCCCGTCCGTGCTCAGAGCAGAGACGGTGGCCTCAGCAGAGCTGCTAAACGAGTACTTTACTCTGCTGAGTGGAGAGAGCGGGTGGCAGGGGCTTCCCAGGGAGTAGGACACGGGGACATTCAAGTGCATGTATGTGCACAGACACGCTAGGTGCCACCATGCCTCTTCCTATGACTTTACGGAGGTGGGAGGAACCAGACACTCATTTAGTCAAAATGACAGGGAAGCGGTGTCCTCCGGTCCTGTCTGACTGTTTGGTGTCACTGGCCCTGCCTGGCTGTCCTTGAGGGGAAGCCCCATGAGACCAACACAAGGTGCCCTCTGCTGCTTCTTCTTACCCACTCCGGGGAACCCAGCCAGCAAGTAGGGGCGCAGAGCAGAGGCAGGGTTTGCCCTCGCCGGGGGATATCCTTTCTGTGTGTTCCCCTGATGTCTGAACAGGGGGACAGGACCTCCTGAGCATCCCTGGGCTGCGCTATCTACCACAGGCCTCTCCCACAGAATAAAGGACTCCCCCATTACCCCCATCATCCTGGGGGGCTCGAGGGCATTTGGGGAGGGGCGGGATCTGCAGGATCATGAGGAATTAGCAGCGTACTGGTGGCTCAGCACTACTGAGGAGAGAAGAAAGGAAGAGAGAGAATGGGGATTTGGGCAGACGTAACCGGCTGGTTCAGGGATTTCAGCCACTACAAAGCAACCCTTCAGCAAAACAGAATGAGCTATGCTATTTGAAGTTATTCACATAGAAAGATCTAAATGATCTATGTCCGCTGTATCCATGTGGCTCCTGTAGGCAGGGTGCATTTTATGGTTTAGGTTTTCTGCATATCTGTAGAGAATCATTTGAGGATTGAATGACGTCCTGATCAGTTAGAGCATCTACTTTAAAATACTTCACAGAGCCAGGCACAGTGGTGCACACCTGTCATCCCAGTACTTGGGAGACTGAGACAGGGGGATTGCCGGTTCAAGGCCAGCCTCGGTAACTTAGCGAGACCCTCAGCAACTTAGGGAGACCCTGTTTTCAAAATAAAGAATAAAAAGGGCTGGGAATGTAGCTCAGAGGTCTAATGCCCCTGGGTTCAATCCCCAGTGCCAAAAAATAAATAAACAAAATACAGAGTGGTAAACATCCCTCCTTCATTGCAGGTCACACCACCCCATGATCTCTAAAACTCCCAAGGGTGACCTGTCTGTAGAAATAGACTTGAGTTGAGGTCACCGGGAACCTGCTAATGCCCAGCCAGTGTTAGTCGGTACTAGGGCTTCTCTGCCTGGGCATTATTGAATTTGGGGCTAAATCATTCTTTGCTGTGGAAGGGTGGCCCTGGGCATTGTAGGATGTTCAGCAATGTCCCTGTCCTCTCTTCCCTAGATGCCAGTAGCCCCCTAAGGTAGGCCCCATAATAATCCCCCTCCCCTATCCCCCAAAAGATGCCCACGTTCTAATCCTTGGGACCTGCGAGGGTGTCACTGAGTCACAAGCAAAAGAGAATTAAAGTTGCTGATAGAATTAAGACTGAACATCAGCTGACCTTGGGATGGGGAGTTGATTCGAGATTGTCCCCATAAGAGGACCTCAACGTGCCATTGTTGACTTTGAAGATGGAGGAAGGAGCCTTGGAATGGGACAGCCTCTGGAAGCTGGGAAGGATGTGAAAACTAACGCTTTCCTTAGAGCGGCCAGGAGGATTTTAGCCCGGAGAGACTCACTTATGAACTACAGAAAACTTGGGAGAAATGTATGTATGTGATCCTGAGCCACCAAGTTTTTTCCAGCGGCCCTAGAGAACGAAGCCAGGCACCCAGCCTCTCCCACCCCCACTGAGACAATTAATAAACGATCTCCAAATATTGCTAGACCTGACCTTGGAGGCAAAATCACCCTTAGTTCAGAAACATTGGCCACGCAGAGCGCCATCTTGTTTCCTTAGAAACAGAGAGGAGTTTGCTGGGCTCTGTCAGGAGCACCAGCATGGAGTAGGTGCACCCGGCTGGGCTCGGTCTGGGAGGAAGGAGCTCATGGTAGGCAAGAGAGTGGGTGCCATGGCTGCCCCCCACCCCCAGTTTCCCTCCTGGAGCTACCATGCCATCATTAACAATGCAATATTCCTGTCTGTGCTTGTACATCTTTGGATGAAACTAGAAAAGAAGCCGAGCTATCTTCAACTGCACCATAAAAGAGAATATAAAAAACTCAATAAAACACTAAAATGTCAGCCGCAGCAGGATTTCTAGCTGAGACCTTGGCAAAGAGGCTTAGACAGTATGCCGGGTGCCCCCGGCACTGTTCGTGGGCGTTGTGGGTGGAGAAGAGAGGCCAGGGGAACCCAGCCCGCGCTGGAGGCCACCAAGCCCGGGCTCTGAGCCAAATACACAGCTCCCCAGTTTCTTGGGCCCAACCCCGATGCTGTAATTTCTGTTTATTTTGCTGAATATGAAATCCATATGGTTCTGATTTCTTCCTTGTAATCCGTCATCTCTGCGTGGCTCCGGAGCCAGCAACCAGGCTAAGCAGCTTTGAAGTTGTTGTTTGGGGTTAGTTAGGAAGTTGTGCTCTTCCAAAGTGCAGGGGGGCAAGCCGGGAGTTTGCATCTGATTTGACAACCATTCCAGGAATTGGGAGAGGAAAACGGACCAGCGCAGTTGATTCCAGTCTTGGGCCAGGACACCAGGCTGGGTCAGAAGGGAGAGGAGTTTGCAGAGCCTGGGGAGATTTGCATAGCCGGGGGGGGCCCCTAGGGTCCTCAGTTTTGGGCATAGGGACTCTTAGTTCCAGGTGTCTCAGGGCAGTTGGATAGAGCTGTGGCCTTTAGCTTCTTTCTGCAGAGCAATAGCTTGGCGTGTTTGGGGCAGACTAAAGGCAGAGGTGCAGGCAGGGGAGATAGAGAAGGAAGAGGCAGTGAGCAAGTAAGATATGGAGAAAGATCTGGTCTGTGCTAATGGTGTTTTGACATTGGAGGGACACGGGTCACGCAGTCCCATGAGGGGCCGGTCTGCCTGGCTGCAGCTGCTGGATCCATGCGGGCAGTTCCCAGACTTCAGCATGCATTCGGATCGTTGGCCTGGGAGGCTGTGCAAGCATGAACTGCTGGTCCCGCCCCCACATTTTCTGGTTCAGGAGGTCTGGGTGGGGCCCCAGAGTCTGTACTTTCTAACAAATTCCCAGGTGATGTCAAAGCTGCTGGAGGACCACGCTTTGAGAATCATTGGCCCAGAACAAGAATAGGATCTTTATCATGGAAAATGATACTAAGAGCAAATAGTTCTCAGGACTTGGCTGTTTAGGTATGAGGACCCCTTTGTATGAAGCTGCATACTAATAGATCATCATCTGTGGTTATTTTTTTTCTCCCAAAGTGAAAGTAACATTTAATGTTTTTTTCAGTTGTCATACAGTAAAATTGACTTTTTTTGGCATCCACTTCTATGAATTTTCGCACATATATAGATTCGTGCAGCCACCCCCGCAGCCAGGATACAGAAGTTCCATCACCCCAAAACTTCCCTTATGCTTTTCTTTGCATTCACACCCTTCCCCGTCCGGACCCCGGCACATCCTCCTTCCCTCTCGCTTTTTCTTTCTGAGAATGTCATATAAATGGAATCATATAGTCTGTAACCTTTTGAGATTGGCTTATCGTGTAGTACCTTCGAGACAGATATAAGAGGCTGCACGTGTCAGTAATGGGTCCCTTTTTATTGGGAATCAGCGTTTGCTCTATGGATGTTCTATGGTTTGCTTCTCATTCTCTACTGATCATCTTTTGGATGGTTTCTGGTTGGAGATTATTATGAATAAAGCTGCCGAGCTAGTCAGGTTTCTGTTACTATAACAAATACCCGAGTGAGACAATCGTCTAAAAAGATGAAAGGTTTATTTGGTTCACAGTTTCGGAGGCATCAGTCGATGGTCAGTTGGCCCCGTGGCTTTGGGCCTGTGTTGAGGTGGTGCATCATGGCGGGAAGTAGTGAAACAAGGATGCTCGCCTCAGATTGGGATGCAAAAAAGAGAGAAAGAGGAGGGCCTGGGGTCCCACCATCCCCTTCAAGGGCACACCCCCAGTGACCCAAAGACCTCCTACTAGGCTCCGCCTCTTAAAGGTTCCACCACCTCCTAATAGCACCACAGGCTGGGGACCAAGACCCCAACACATGGGCCTTTGGGGGACATTTAAGATCCAAACTGTAGCAGCTATCCTGAAGATTCATGGATAAGACTTTGTGGGAACGTAGTTTTCATTTCTCTTTGGTATTTACCTTGGAGTGGGACCGCTGGGTCCTATGGTTGGTGTGTTTAACAGTATGGGCAATGCCACACTGCCCTCCGGAGTGGCTGGACCATTCTGCCTTCCTACCTGCAACATGTGAGAGTTCCAGTTGCTCCGTGTCCTTGCTGGCACTTGGTATCGTCAGCCTTTTTTATTTAAGTCATTCTGGATTACACATGATTTCCATATACATATGTATACATATATGCACACATACACACATATATATACATACATACACATACACATACACATACACATATACATCCCAGAAAGGTTCAAAGAGTTGCCCAAGGCCCCCAGCCTCTTGGTGGCTTCCCCTTTTTTGTGGCACTTGGGATTGAACCCAGGGGTGCTCTACCACTGAACTACGCCCCCAGCCCCCCTTTTTTGGTGCCAGGAATTGAACCCAGGGCCATTCTACCTCCAATCTATACCCCCAGCCCTTTTTAATTTTCAATTTGAAACAGTGTCTCAGTAAGTTGCTGAGGGTCTTGCTAGATTGTTGAGGCTGGCCTTGAACATGTGATCCTCTTGTCTCAGCCTCCCAAGTACTGGGAATACAGGCATGCGCCACAGTGCCCAGCCCTTTTTTTATTATTTTATTTTGAAACAGGGTCTCACTAAGTTACCACATGCTGGCCTCAAAACTGCTATCCTCCTGTCTCAGCCTCCCAAGTACTGGGATTACAGGCATGTGCCAGCACACCTGGCTCTTGGTGGATCCTTGAAGACCAGAATCCTCCTGACTTGGAGGCCCCACCACCCTCGGTGATAACTGTGCTGAACAGACGTGACAGAGGGTCATTCCATGTGCTGGATCTGGGAACTCACTAGTGGCTTCTGCACTGTGCTGGAGCTTCAGCAATATCCAAGAAGAGTGTAAAAAGAGGAAGCAACAAAGGAAGAGATGCATGCCCTAGAATCGCAGAGGTAGAAGCCACTGGGCTGCTTCTCCCACCCCCATCCTTGCGTATTGTAAACCTACGGCTCAGAGAGGTGAAGCAGCCTGCCAAATGTTACTCAGCTGGCTGGTGGCCTCTTGACTCTGTGCTTATTGCAGGCAGTGGCAGAAGGCCACCTTTGTTTGCAGAAGCATTCTTAGCAATGGCAGCAGGGCCACCGCCTGCTTCCCTGCGGTGCTGGAGGAGTGGTGCTTTTGCAAACTGCTTGATATACCTGGTCAGGATCATGGACTTTCTCAAGTGTCTTGGCTTCAGGTCCACCCTAGGCGGGAGCTGGCTCTAGGAAGGAGCATGTGCAGGGGGCGGTGTCCGCAGCTGAAACCAGAGCCGGTGACTTCATGGAAAGGAGGAGAGGGAGGAGGAGGTTCATGAGGACCCAGAACTCCTCCGGAGGCTGTCCCACCCACCCTCAGGGGGAAGGGGCCCAGCTGTCCTGGAAGGCTGTGGACATGCTTTTCCAATTGCAGAATACTTCCCTTTCATTTTGAATATCATTTGTTTGGTTGCCACGGCAACGTCAAGTCTCTATTTTAATGCTAACCTGCGTGGTTGCAACTTTCTATATATAAATGCCGTTTTGCACAATGAATTAGCTGATGCCACGGGGAAGCGGCGGATGGGACGGTGGCAGAAAATGACCAGCGGGTCAGATTTGCATGAGGACGGACTGCAGGGTTGAGGTGAGTGGACCCCAAGCTGGTCACCCTCGGGCTGACGCTCACAGCTCACTGGAGCAGGTTGAGCGCCAGGTGACCGGCTGCTCCTGTGGACGGAGAAGACTTCCTCGGGTGGCCTCCTGCTGGGCTCGGACTCAGCTCTGCTTTGGAGTGACTCGGGCGACCTTTCCGTTTCCTGCCGTGTGTCTCCTCTCCGGGCCTTTGGTGAATCTGGCTCACATGGTGACCCAAGGCTCTGAAAGTAAAGAAAGCCACTTGGGCAGGAGAGGCATCTGAGATAGGCTCAGTGTGTGGTTCTTGATTTCCTTGGACTTACCTCAGTTTCCTGTTTCGAATCTTCCCTACTTTGGTTTGGCTTTTTCTTAATTCCCTAGTGTGGCCAGTCCCTGCAGGGACCAAATGGCTCCAAATGGTGCAGCCGAGTTCTCCGGAGCAGCCTGGAAAAGTCTTTGGGGATCAGCAGGTCCAGCTCCCACAAGGTCCAGGAGAGGGAGAGGCCCAGAGAGGTAACATTCTCTGCCAGACGTCACACAGCTGACATTGGTCGGGGAGAGAGTGGGACTGGAAACCAGGAGGTGTGTGGATCTTCCGTCTCATTCACATGTGCCGGGTTTGTGCGTGCATATTCTGCTGTCAGGACAGGGCAGCGCGAGGGTGTGTGTGTCGCTTACACGAAATGCAAACAGGGAAATACACTGGGAAATGTTCCCCTCTGGTGTCTGGAATCGGGGAAATGGAACGAACACGAGATTATATAATGAGATTCAGAAGGCCTTCTGGAAGAAGCATGGAAATTCAGGTCTAGAAAACTTGGATTCGTGTGCATTCGGCCACTTTCGACCTATGTGACAAGGTTGCCCACTTGTCTGAGGCTTGATTTCTTTACCAACGCATGAATAGATATAGATATCTTCCCCCGGTGTTGCCCTGGGTCGGTGTCACAGCCACTGTGAACCTATCAAGGACAGCCAGCGTGCAGGTCACAACAAGGGGTGAGGGGTGTCCTGGGGAAGAATGGATCGCAAACCACAATGCATCACATAAGTGTCACACCACAGCCGTGCCCTTCCGCAGCTGGGAGAGGGTGGCACCGGCATTGGAGGATGTTGGCTGAGCCAGAGTGCACCTTCGCTTGGGTATCTTGTTGGGATGTGAACTGCAGCACAGTTTTATTGTCATCAAAATATCACTTTTGGGCATCCTTTCTGATGACACCAAACAGATGACAAATGTTTTACATGTGTTGGATCCAAAGACTTGAATCCTGTTCTTGAAACAAGGAAATCTGTGATTATAATCTAAGTGCCCGGGAGTGGTATCTGGTCCACAGGGATTGGGAGATTCAGAATTGGAGAATGCATTTCCACCTGGGTAAACTGAGGAAAGTGTAGTACAGGATTCCTTTATAGGAATTCTTTTTTTTTTTTTTTGCAGTACTGGGGATTGAACCCAGGGGCATTTTACCTCTGAGCTACACCCCCAGCCCTGTTTTTTATTCTTTTTTATTTTGAAACAGGGTCTTGCTAAGTAGCTGAGGCTGGCCCCCAACTTGTAATCCTCTGCGTCAGCCTCCTAAGTAGCTGGGATTATAGGTGTGTGTTACCAGGCCTGGTTGCATGTAGTGATTAATCCATTATTCTTCATTGATTTTGAAATACTACCATTTTCATATACTTTTTTTTGGCACTGGGGGTTGAACCCAGGGGCATTCTACCTCCAAGCTACACCTCCAGCCCTATTTTTTATTCTTTATTTTGAAACAGGGTCTTACTAAGTTGTGGAGGGCCTCACTAAGTAGCTGAGGCTGGCCGTGAACGCGGATCCTCCGGTCTAAGCCTCTCAAGTACTGGAATTACAAGTGTGTGCCACCACACCCGGCTACAGGAATTCTTTATGGAGACAGAGGAGATTGGAACTTGGGAAAGCAGCTTCTTTCCTTCCTTCCCTCCCTTCCTCTTCCTCCTCCTCCTCTCTCTCTCTTTTTTTTTTTTTTTTTGGTACTTTGGATTGAACCCAAGGGGTGTTCTACTTCTGAGCTACACCCCCAGCCCTTTTTTAAAATTTTGAAACAGGGTCTTGCTAAGTTGCCTAGGTCCTCACTAGGTTGCTGAGGCTGGCCTCAAACCTGCAATCCTCCTGTGTCTGCCTCCCAAGTACTGGGATGATAGGCGTGTGCCACTGTGCCCTACAGCAGTGTTTCTTGAACCTTGAGTCTTGAACCGGGAAATGCATGTACCCAGTGTCAGCCAGCAGGGAAAACAATGTCCAGGCGCACTCATGTGGCAAGGGTCAGTGTTGTCACATGAAAGGTTTGCTTTGTGCATATTTAGGGCCCTGAAGTAAAATGTGCTTTTTACCATGCATCAGACTTTTAAAATAATTTGGAAACTACTGGTCTCACCAGGCACTCCTGTAATCCCAGTACTTAGAAGACTGAGACAGGAGGTTCGTGGTTCAAGACCAGCCTCAACAACATAGTGAGACTCTCAGCAACCTAGCGAAACCTAGCGAGACCCTGTTTCAAAACAAAATTTAAAAAAGGCTGGGGGTGTAGCTCAGAGGTAGAATGCCCCTGGGTTCAATCCCTAGTACCACAGAAAACCAAACCAAACCTGCTGGCCTTGAGCAATTGCCAGCTGAGCTCAGACTCTCTCTGGAGAGAGCTGTTGGCTCCTTTTCCAGGGACATCCTGACCTCCCTGGAAGGGGAGGGATAAGTGCTTGGGGGGAATCAGGATGCAGCAACATTTTGAGAAGCTGATGTGGAGGCACAAACAGAGACTGGCAGGCCAGTTGGGAAGCTGGAGCTCTGGGGACAGGGAGATGGCAGCCCCTTCTCCCAGAGCCTGGGGACTGTCGGAGGCCAGCGGTCTGTGGACAGAGTGAGGGGACACCTGTGATTCTTGCAGCAACTGCCACATCAGCCTGCACCCAGAACACCTGTTCCCAGGCCCCTGAGCTCTGCACGGTTAGAGGCCTGGATCCAACCTGCCTTCCCAGCAGGTTCTGCAGCCTCAGTGGGCTGGCTTCCAGCTGCTCCAAGTCCTTGCTTACCATGACTGTGTCATCTCACTCTCAGACCGGGGACATGTGTCTGGCTCCCTGTGTCCTCCCTGGGCACCTTGTCCCTGCTCTCCTATCAGCCTGCTCCAGCCTGCTCCCCCATCCTGTCTCTTCCTCTGCCTCCTTCCCCAGCAGGTGGTCCAGCCGCGTTCCTTAATCTGCACCCCTCCTCATCCGAACCTTCTCAGCACTGTTGGAGTGACAAAACAGGACAGACTTCCTAGTGTCTCTTCTGCCCCAGAAACCTTGTCCTGTGTTTCTCTTCTTCGGAGCCTGGGCTGGGGGAGCAGATTCTGGGGGCTGACCACACATTTTCAGTCCCTGGAAAGGATGCAGGGGTACCCCAGAAACTAGCGGCCAACTGTACTCACCAGGTGTTGGTAGTAAGAGGTCCTGGCCCAGCCGGGCGTAGTGGCGCACGCTTGTAATCCCAGTACTTTGGGAGGCGGAGACCGGAGGATCCGGGTTCGTGGCCAACCTCAGCTCGCGCACACGCACGCGCGCGCTCTCGCTCTCTCTCTCTCCCTTTCCCTTTCCCTCTCTCTCTTTCTCTCTCTCTCTCTCTCTCCCTGTCTCTCTCTCCCTCTCTACTTAGTGAGGTCCTCCGC
>PVJS01001039.1:17908-106973 GCA_004027185.1 Glis glis | reverse complement strand
CTCTCCTTAGTGAGGCCCTCCACAACCTCGTGAGACCCGGTTTCAAAATAAAGTATAAAAAATAGGGCCGGGGGCGTAGCGCGGAGGTAGAACGCCCCTGCGTTCAATCCCCGGTACCACAAAAAAAAAAAAAGAAAGAAAACACGGTGACAATGAGAAGGTGCTGAGGACAAAGGAGAGCCACCGAGGGAGCCTGGTGAGGGAGCGCTCTGTGCTGTTGAGGTCATCAGTGCAGCCACTGCGTCGAGTCCCCTGGGTGATGAGCTACCAAGTATTTGGGGGGATACTGGGGATAGAACCCAGGGGCATTCTACCTCTGAGCTACACGCCCAGCCCTATTTTATTTTTCATTTTAAAACAGGGTGTCACTAAGTTGCGGAGGGCCTCACTAAGTTGCTGAGGCTGGCCGTGAATCTGCAACCCTCCTGTCTCAGCCTCCCAAGTACCGGGATTACAGGCGTGCGCCATCACGCCCAGCTTTACCAAGTCTTTTGACATAAAACGGATAAGAGACAGCTGGGCATGGTGGCACACACCTGTAATCCCAGCATTGCACAGTAACTTAGTGAGACTCTGTTTCAAAACAAAAAATAAAATAGGGCTGGGGGTATGGCTCAGTGGTAGAATGCTTCAGTACTCCCTGCTCTACCTCCAAAAGAATAAGAGCCTGTGTGTAAGTAAGGTTTCTTTCAACTGCAGGTGTCAAAAGCCTAGTTCATATTATTTGAAGCCCAAAGGGAATTTATCGGCTTGTGTGTCTGAAGAGTGCAGAGCAGTGGAGGCGTGGTGAGACCTAGGGCTAGATCTAGAAAGCTGACTTCATTATGTGGCTTGCTCTTTATATATGGTAGACCACAGCAGCTCCAGACTTCCATCCTGCCAACTTTAGGAAGTCTATTGGAAAGCCAGAGTCTCAGGGCTGATTTCATTGGACCACAGGGTGTCACTTGCTCAACTCTAGACAATTACTGTGGCCCTGGCATGGGATACGCTTAGTGACCGCCTGGGGCCTGTGCTCACCGCCGGAAGTCAGGATCGGTGGGCCCAGCTCCAACACAAACCTCATGGTCTGAGAAGAAGGTCTGAGTCCCCCAAGACAATCCAGTTTGCTGGTAGCCGAACAGGGAATGACTACCGGGCAGGCAGAAGCGGCAGATGGAAATCAGGAGTGGAGCCGGGCGTGGGGGCGCACGCTTGTAATCCCAGTACTTGGGAGGCTGAGACTGGAGGATCCGGGTTTGCGGCCAGCCTCAGCTACTTAGTGAGGCCTCCGCAACTTAGTGAGACCCTGTTTCAAAATGAAGAATAAAAAATAGGACTGGGGGTGTAGCCCGGAGGTAGAATGCCCCTGGGTTCAATCCCTGGTGCTGCCCCCCCAAAAAGAAAAAGAAATAATAAGCAACTACTCTTGCTACTCCGGGTAGAAGTCTCTTCGACCCCAGCAGATTTCCAGATTGCTCATTTGGCGAGATGAGAAGAGATGAACAAGAAACAAAAGCAGCAAAGCAGCGAGTGGGTGGGCGCGGGTAGCTCCCGGCTGCTGATTAAAGGAAAGTGTGGTTAACTCCTCCGCTTAGCCGGTGCCCTTTCAACTCCTCCCCACCGCCTGTCCACCGCGGCCTTCGCTGTCACCTAACAGATAATTATTGTCTTTCCCACAATATGATTAAGTGGAAGGGAAGACAATAGACTCAGAGCACAGTAGAGCTGGAGCCGACGTTCCTTGTTAGTGTTTGTTTTTAAATCTATGTGCTTGTCCTTGGAAATATCCCTTCCTGTCCCCAGCAGCCAGAAAGCTGCTCTGGGAGTTTAATCCCCTGGGGGTTCCGGCCTAATTCTTCCCCAAGGAATGGTTCGCAGCCATCTAAAGAGCATCGTTATTAATCAGCGTGACCTCTGGGCAGGGAGAGGGAGAAATCCGTCCCCCCTGGAGGACACTGGGTCCCAGGAAGCAGTTTCCCGGAGGACGTTGATTTGTGGTGAAGCAGCAGTGTGGAACTGAGGACATCTGAGGAGCTCGGTTTAAGGAATCTTTCCATGTTTGGGTTTTGTTTTAAACATATGGCACAGGCCTGAAATCCCAGTACTTAGGAGACTGAGCCAGGAGGATGACAGGTTCCAAGCCAACCTCAGCAATTTAGTGAAACTTTGTTTCAAAATAAAAAATAAAAAGGGCTGGGTGATAGAATGCCCCTGTACTCAAAATAAATAGATAGGTAAATCAACACACGCCGCTCCCCTGCTCATAGCTCACAGCTTCACTTTGCTAGCTACCCTGGGGCTCTGACTTTCTTCTGTATGATCGGCAAACTTCTTTAGCTGGAAACTTTGCAATCTGGTTTTTTGTTTGTTTGTTGTTGTTTTGTGGTACATGGGATGGAACCTAAGGGTGTTCTACCTCTGAGCTACATCTCCAGCCCTATTTTATCATTTTATTTTTTGAAACAGGGTCTCACAGCTGGGCGTGGTGGCGCATGCTTGTAATCCCAGTACTTGGGAGACTGAGACCGGAGGATCCGGGTTCACCGCCAGCCTCAGCTACTTAGTGAGGCCCTCCGCAACTTCGTGAGACCCGGTTTCAAAGTAAAGTATAAAAAATAGGGCCAGGAGTATAGCTCGGAGGTAGAATCCCTCTGGGTTCCATCCTCGGTACCACAAAAAAAAAAAAAAAGAAAAGAAAAAAGGAACAGGGTCTCACTAAGTTGCTGAGAGCCTCACTGAGTTGCTGAGGCCGGCCGCGAACCTGTGATCCTCCTGTCTCAGCCTCCCAAGTACTGGGATTACAAGTGCGCACCACCATGCCCGGCTGTTTTTTAAATACGGAACTCGGGAGCCAATGGATTATATAGCATTCTGATGATTCATATATACTTGCTTAAATATTATTAAAATATATGTCTCTTTCCATGATTGCCTCGCAAAGAATGAATCTATTGCTTTTAACAATGGGACAGTGGTAGCTTGACATCCGAAATCCAATCTCTTACCCTAACCTTTGTTGTTGTGGTTGGTTGGGGACTGGGGTGTCAGGGATGGAGCCCAGGGCCTCGTGCATGCTCAGCACACTTTCTGCCGCTGATCTACACCCCTCAGCCCCTGCTATAATGTTTTTGCTTCATCTCATGAGCACAGCTGCATGCGTGTGTTCATCATTTTGTTTTTTGAGAGGAAGAGACTTTTGTATCCACAGTCTTAAAAGTGCCTTCCTCCTTAGCCGCGTATTGATTTGTTTTCTTGGTCATCTGTTCATAAATACATTCATTACCTTTGGGAAATTGCAAAGATGATTACTGCAAATGTTCTCTTTTTTCATTAAAAATAGCTTCTGTGGTTTTTCTTCTTCTAAGAACAATGCGTGGTTATTGAATAGGAAAACAGGTAAGTAAAAAGAATAAAAACTGACTTTCTGGACTTTTACTCTTTGTCTATACCTACGTGTTTGTGTTTGTGTATTTTGTAATTTACGAAAATGGCATCCTGCTGCCCATCCTCTTCGCCACCTGTGCTTCTAAGGGAATCCGTCTTGTTTGGTTGCAGGTGGGAATGGAAGTCGCACCACATCTGAAGGAAAGCCTCAACAAGAACTTTTTTGACTTCCTCCTTACCTTTAAGCAGGTATGAGAACATTTTCAGAATGGCTCATAGAAGTAACAGTTGTGTGAGAGTGAATTCACAAAACCCAGTGGGCTTTCCAAGTCGAGAATGCCTTACAGCCTTTTAACGTGCAAACCCTAGAAAATGACACCAGCGACTGTTGCGGGCCATTAAAACGTGTTGATTGTGCCGAGGGAGGGAGGGAGCGGGGAGAATTAATATGCATGTGTTAACAGGAAACGTCTCCACTCCATCAGCCTTTCTTCCTGGCATCTGTTGGCTCTGTTTTTATCAGGTTACTTCTTTTCCACAGCGCACATGCCCGGAATGGCTCAGCTCGGCAATGTGGGAAACTTGCTATATTTTTTTGTAGTTTAAAAAAAGCCCCCACTGAGAAGCCAGGCTATTTCTCTTGAGCCGTGCAGGCGCTTCCAAGTTGGCCTGGTGGTGCATGTGGTCCATGCTCTCAGCAGCGGGGTGGTTCCCCTCCTCTGAACATTCCTTTGGTCTCCTGCAGATTCACGGTGATACGGTCCAGAACCAGCTGGTGGTCCAGGGAGTAGAGCTCCCGTCCTACCTCCCCTTGTACTCGCCCGCCATGGACTGGATCTTCCAGTGCATCTCCTACCACGCCCCCGAGGTAACTGCCAGCTAGCTTGAGGGGCTCTGCATTTCAGAGGGGGACGCGGGCCCCTCTCTCCTCTGTGGCTTGACAACCCTGCACCATGCGCCCTGCAATTGTCACAGTGTCCTTTCCCGACAGCTACAGCAACGCCAGGGCCAGCCTGACTTTCTAGAGGGTGCAGCACGGCGGTGGTTCTGTGCTAAGCACTTTTCCTAGGCTGTCTCATTTAACTGGACTCAGAGAGGCCACATTCCTCTGTGAAGTCACACAGCTCGGAAGCAGTAGCCAGACACAAGCCCGAGCAAGCCACCTCAGGGCTGAGATTTCTTGCCTCCTGGCTCACCTTCCTCTACCCCTTTTGTGTTTGTCATAATCCAGGAAAGTTGATAGAGCCCGTAATAATTCCCCTGCTTTATGGAAGGGAAGTTAAATTTAGATACTTAATCGCTCTTGTGAGTTCTTCTCTCTTTTTTGCTAATTGGTGTATTGTCAGGAGTTAGTGTGATATCAGAATCATAGCAGAAATCCTCTTTTTCTTCCCTGAGATTGGGAAGCAGTTTCAGTGGAACACAAGTTTAAATTGTCATAATAACTGTTATAGATGAAGCTTTCTTTGTCTTCCCTGGAGTAGTTGAAAAGAAAATGGAGAACCAGCCATTCGGGAGGCTGAGGGAGGAGGGGTGCAAGTTTGAGGCCAGCATGGGCAACATAGTGAGACCCCCATCTCAAAAAAGAAAGAAAGAAGCTGGGCGTGGTGGCACACGCTTGCAATCCCAGTACTTGGAAGGCTGAGACAGGCAGATCCGGGTTCATGGCCAGCCTCAGCTACTTAGTGAGGCCCTCCGCAACTTAGTGAGACCCTGTTTCAAAATAAAGAATAAAAAAAATAGGGCTGGGCCGGGCGTGGTGGCGCACGCTTGTAATCCCAGTACTTTGGGAGGCGGAGACCGGAGGATCCAGGTTCGCGGCCAGCCTCAGCTCTCTCGTTCTCTCTCTCTCTCTCCTATCTCTCTCTCTCTCTCTCTTTCTCATCTTAGTGAAGCCCTCCGCAACTTCGTGAGACCCGGTTTCAAAATAAAGTATAAAAAATAGGGCCGGGGGCGTAGCACGGAGGCAGAACGCCCCTGCGTTCAATCCCCGGTACCGCAAAAAAGAAAAAGAAAAGAAATAGGGCTGGGGGTGTAACTCGGAGGTAGAATGTGCCTGGGCTCAATCCCTGGTCCCACACACAAAAAATACATAAAATATAAAATAAATAAATAATAAGTAGCGCTGAGGTTGTAGCTTAAAGGTAGAGTGCTTGCCTCATACATTATGAGACCCTGGGTTCAATCCCAGTACCACAAAAAAAAAAAAAAAGAGCAAAGCGAATCCAGAGACCTCTGCCTCTTTCCTAGATGGTGCTAACACGTACCGAAAGCCCCTCAGAGAAGAACAGGACATAACTTATTTAGAAATATGTTCTAAATAATAATAAATCCTGTAGAAATAAGTAGATGAACACACAAACAGAAAAACATTTACCCACACAGGGCTGTTTGTGCTCGTGCAAAATTGTAGGTGTCCCAGCAGGGGACTGGCTAAATTGTGGGGTCTGCATCCCGCTTCGCTATGCATCGCTGAGTGGAGCGGGGTGGCCCCACATACTGCTGCGTGTGTCATAAGCGGTAGCGTGGCCTGGTGTTCAGGCGAGGGCTCTGGAGTCGGGGTGCCTGGCCTGCATCTCAGCTCCGGGACAGGTGATGGCGAGGCGGAGGCCAGCTGACTTGCCCCCAACCACTCTGAGCCTCTTTCTTCATCTGTACAATGGGAGCGGTGCTGATCATTCCCATTTCCTACTCTGTTGCAAGGATCAAACAAGATGGTCTCCTGCGGCGCTTTTTTTTTTTTTTTGCGGAACTGGGGATTGAACCCAGGGACATTCTACCTCCGAGCTACACCCCCGGCCCTATTTTTTATACTTTATTTTGAAACCGGGTCTCACGAAGTTGTGGAGGGCCTCACTAGGTAGCTGAGGCTGGCCGCGAACCCAGATCCTCCGGTCTCCACCTCTCAAGTACTGGGATTACAAGCGTGCGCCACCACGCCTGGAGCTCCTGCGGCGCTTTGTGTGGTCCCCACACACAGCACTTCCATACCTGACTTTCATGTCTGCATACGAGAGTGAGAAGAGTATGACGAGCTATCACTGGAGGGCAGCGAGAGTTGGGGCCATCTTATTTTTTTCTTTGCCCATCTGTTGCCTAGCTTTTCAGCAAGTCTGTACTGCTTGTATTTTTACTTTTTCAAATCTTTTTCAAATTCTAAAGCATGAGGAGAAAAACAGGGACATCTTGTATTTTAGGTGAAAAGAATTTTTTTTCCCATTAAGTAAATTGATTTTTTTTTTTTTTTTTGGTGGTACTGGGGATCGAACCCAGGGACATTCTATCTCTGGGCTACACCCCCAGCCCTATTTTTTATTCTTTATTTTGAAACAGGGTCTCACTAAGTTGCGGAGGGCCTCACTAAGTAGCTGAGGCTGGCTGCGAACCTGGATCCTCCTGTCTCAGCCTCCCAAGTACTGGGATTACAAGTATGCACACCATGCCTGGCTTACAAGTAAATTGATTTTTAAATCAAGCTACTACAAAGAAAGGGAAGACTGAAAATTTGCTCCCCATTCTCTGTGATCTTCAGCATAGGATCAGCAACCACACGCTGTCCCCAGCTCCTGGGAAGCAGGGACTGTGAACCTGACTGTAGAAAGAGCTGCCCTCCGCCGGGAGTGGTGGTCCATGCCTGTAATCCCAGGACTTGGGGGGCTGAGACAGGAGGATCACAGGTTTGAGGCCAGCCTCAGCAACTTAGCAAGGCTGTTAGCAACTTAGTGAGATACTGTTTCCAAATAAAAAATAAAATAGGGCTGGGGTATAGCTTAGAGGTAGAATGCCCCTGGGTTCAATCCCTAGCACCTAAAAAAATTTTTTTAAAAAGCTGCCCTCACTATTCCACTGAATGACTCGAACATTCACACAACAGCAGGATTGACATGTTGAAAACAAGAACACTTGTTGTTTTCCTCCTTATTTTAATGGAAGGCAAAATCAGCTTAAAAACAAAAGGTACCTGTCATAAGGCATCCTTCGTCTTATTTTAAGCATCGGGCGGGAGTCTCAGAGGACGGCAGAGGCTGGGAATAGAACTTTCTGGGGAGTACAGCTCTAGGAAGTCATCGCCGCGCTAGGAGAAATGATTAAAAAAACCAGGTCACCTGAATAATAAAAAATGCTGGTTCTTGGGGCACTTAAATAAGGGACTTGCAGTGTCTTGTTAAAAATAAATTAATCATTTCCACAACGCAGAAGAATTGATGTCAGTATCAAAGGTACATGTGACAGTGTGATGCTCGCAGCTTTTGGGCGGCAGCTGGTGTAAGTCAAGTGGGGAATAGAGCCCTGTGTGTCTCTAAGAGGCCCAGCCTCCAAAATGGGGCTGTGAAGTTTGACTGTAGCAGTTGGTAATGTATGGGGTGGGCAGGCAGTCGAGGGAGGGAAAAGAGTAATACCCAGGGCCGTGTATTATATCTGATGCATAAGATTTCAAACCGGGGCCAGGCATGATGGCACACGCCTGTGATCCCAGTACTTCAGCAGCTGAGACAGGAGGATCACAGATTTGAGGCTCGCCTTAGCAACTCAGTGAGGCCCTCAGCAACTTAGTGAGACCTTGTTTCAAAATAAAAAATAGACAGGTGTGGTGTCACACGCTTGTAATGCCAGTACTTGGGAGGCTGAGACAGGAAGATCCGGGTTTGAGGCCAGCTTCAGCTACTTAGTGAGGCCCTCTGCAACTTAGTGAGACCCTGTTTCAAAATAAAGAATAAAAAATAGGGCTGGGGTGGAGATCGGAGGTAGAATGCCCCTGGGTTCAATCCCCAGTACCGCAAATAAATAAATAAACAAACAAATAAATAAATAAAAATAAAAAATAGCTGGGTGTGGTGGCACATACTTGTAATCCTAGTACTTGGGAGGTTGAGACAGAAGGATCTGGGTTCGCGGCCTGCCTCAGCTACTTAGTGAGGCCCTCCGCAACTTAGTGAGACCCTGTTTCAAAATAAAGAATAAAAATAGGGCTGGGGGTGTAGCTCGGAGGTAGAACACCCCTGGGTTCCATCTGCAGTACCACCGAAAAAAAAAAAAATTCAAAGGCTGCTGTTGTTGTTTCAAGGCAGAATTTCCCCCACAATTAAAATGATTATAGTAAGTAAAAAATGGTTTTATACACTTGTTTCAAGAACATTCTACCTAGAAAAAAGCAGCCATTTATAATCGTTGCATGTAGGTAATGGAGACAAGTCCCTTGATTAGCTGCTTGCGGTCATTTGTTGGGATGAGGTGGGAGTGTAGAGGGAGTGGGGCTTGACCTGGACCCCAATCGTGAATCTTGTGCAGTGTGGAGGTCGGGCCATGTAGTGCAGGTTGGGAATATTGAAGGGAGGGAACAGAGCACCGTGGAGGCTGGGCAGGCCACTGGGCAGACCCTTCTTGCCTTGGGCCGCTTAACCCCCCCTGTGCCTTAGTTTTGCCAGCTGTAAAATGGGACTAATCGTGAACCTTCCTCTATGGGCCATTATGATGGTGATGATAATACACTTTGGTTAAGTGTGGTCCTGACAGGCCTGGCTGGAGCAGATGGAGGAGCTGCCTTGAAGGCCAGGGGCAAGCAGGGAAGCACAGAGACAGGCCTGGTGAGGGGACAGGCGTCACTGGAGGAGAGCCGGAAGTCCGGCTGCCGGGGAGTGACCGCGTCGCACGGAGCCCAGCTCCAGAGTTGGCCGGCCATACTGTAGCGGATGGCGGGGAGCTCGTGAAGGTTTCTGATAGGGAGAATGAATGGAGAAGATGAGATTGGCAGAAGGACCAGATGGACAAGGTAGAGGAGAACCGGTTGGTAGCTGTGCAAAGACAGGAGGCAGAATGGATGCGAGAGAATTTCATACTCAGAAAAAATATTAGTATAAATACAGAGCCATTGGAAATGAATTAGAAAAGAGAAAGGTTGAAAGAACGTTAGCCACCCAAAGCCCTGCCACCCATTAAGGGTCAGTATTCACGTGGTTGGTGCACTTCCTGCCTGCCTAATATTCCTCCTCCTCCGTGTGTGTGTGTGTGTGTGTGTGTGTGTGTGTGTGTGTGTGTGTGTTTTGGTTTTTTGGAACTTCCCCCTGCTTAGCATCCTAACATTCTTCCAGCTGTTGTCAAGCTCAGTGCCATCCGTCACTTCGGCGAGTCTGTCGGATATGAGGGAGGGAGGGGGGAGAGGAGTGCGGGACCTTTGAGCCTCTCACACAGTCACCGCTTGCCGAGGCCTGCAACACGCTCTGTGGAGGTTGCCGTGCTCGGGTTATCCTGTTCTCCTTCACGGCCTCTCGAGGCCGCATCCCCATCCTGCAGCCGAGGCGCCTGAGGCTTAGCAGCTGCTTAGGATCACACAGTCACAGTCAGGCTGCATGGGCTTTTTGGCACTAATTCTGAAACTGAGTTCATCTCAGTTTAGAAAACGAGACTGTGCCGGGCGTGGTCGCGCACACTTGTAATCCCAGTACTTGGGAGGCTGAGACAGGAGGATCGCAGGTTCGTGGCCAGCCTCAGCTACTTAGTGAGGCCCTCCGCAACTTAGTGAGACCCTGTTTCAAAATAAAGAATAAAAAATAGGACTGGGGGTGTAGCTCAGAGGTAGAATGCCCCTGGGTTCAATCCCCAGTACCGCAAAAAAAAGAAAAATGAGACTGTGGCCTTGGTCTGACTTCATGTCTCTTCCTGTGCTTCTGAAGTGGGTAAATAAACCTCAGTAGCACTAATCATGAGATGACATTTAAAAACCCATCAGTTAAATATGATGGTAGTTACATAAATGCATATATACTGATAAAATGTCATAGAATTAGACCCAAAGACATATATTTCTCCACCCCCCCAAAAAAAAATCACGTGTAAAATAGTCTAGTTGACTGGGCGTGGTGGCACATGCCTGTAATCCTAGTACTTGGGAGGCTGAGACAGGAGGATCGCAGGATTGAGGCCAGCCTCAGCAACTTAGTGAGACCCTGTTTCAGAATAAAAAATAAGATAGAGCTGGGGGTGTAGCTCGGAGGTAGAATGCCCCTGGGTTCAATCCCCAGTAACACACACACACACACACACACAATCTGGTGGACTGTATCATGGCAGTGTTTTCTCCCTTTAATGACGCATTAGTTATATAAGATGTCAATGTTGGAGAAGGCTGGGTGATGGATACCCAGGGCCACTCTGTACTATTTTTGGGTTTCTTATGCATCTATAATTAGTTCGAAATAAAAAGTTGCTAGGCATCCATTAAGGGAAATTTGAAAAATAATGTTCTATTCCTGGTATGGATTCCTTGGCCATTAAAAAGAGTGAGGTAAAAAATAAAATAAAAAATAATGTGAGTGAGGTAGGTTTGTGTACTGACATGGGAGGAGAGAGGCCTGTCCTGGATTCTTGAGTAGAAAAAGCAAGTTGCAGCCCAATATGTATAAGATTATCCCATTTTTGTAAAAACAAAGCAGAAACAGACTTGCTATGTCGTAGGGCATAGGCAAAGTTCTAGAAAGATAAACACCAAAATGTTGACAGTGATGCTCCCTGGAAAGATTCTGGAGGGAGGGAGGGCACTTTTGTCTCTAATCATTTATTTTTATAAAAACAATGAAATGTTACATAAATAAAATGTAGGGGTAAGAGCAACACTAACAAAAGCCCAAGAAAAGTCTAGCATCTCGAAAAAACGCCTGCCTGACAGGCCCTTCATGTTCTTTTTTTTTTTTTTTGTGATACTGGGGATTGAACCCAGGGTCATTCTACCTCCCAGCTACACCCCCAGCCTATGTCTTATTCTTTATTTTGAAACAGGGTCTCACTAAGTTGCAGAGGCCTCACTAAGCAGCTGAGGCTGGCCGTGAACCCGGATCCTCCGGTCTCGGCCTCCCAAGTACTGGGATGACAAGCGTGCGCCACCATGCCCAGCAAAGGCCTTCGCGTTCTGATGTGCGTAGAAACCAAATATGCTGAGCTGCGAGGTCTTGGACGGTGAGCGCAGCCAAGAGGCTCATTTCCATCTCAGTGTGCTTTGACCTGTTGTTCGTCTTGGTCTTGCCAAAAATAATCAATTTTGTCACTTCTCAGAAAAATAAGTAAATAAAAAAATAAATAAATAAACAAATAAAAATAACCTCTAGCAGACTTGACTGGGATCCCTAACATTTGTCTCCTTGGACACTGACGGGCGTTCCTATATTTCTATATGACAGCCGTTTTTTTTTTCCAATTATTTTCTTGGATGCATTTTTAATGAGTGTGTGTGTGTGTGTGTGTGTGTGTGTGTGTGAGTGTGAGAAAAGAGAACCTTTTTTTTTTCCGGTACTGGGAATTGAACCCATGGGCATTCTACCTCTAAGCTACACCCCCAGCCCTATTTTTTGTTCTTTATTTTGAAACAGGTTCTCACTAAGTTGTGGAGGGCCTCACTAAGTAGCTGAGGCTGGCTGCGAACCTGGATCCTCCTGTCTCAGCCTCCCAAGTACTGGGATTACAGGTGTGCGCCACCATATCCGGCTAAAAGAGAACTTTTCAGGCATGCATCTTGCCCTTTTTTTTTGGTATGGTGATTGAATCCGGGGGCATTCTACCTCTGAGCTACACCGCAGCCCTTTTTGTTTTTTATTTTGAAACGGTCTTGCTAAGTTAGTGAGGGTCTTCCTAAGTTGTTGAGAATCTTGCTAAGTTGCTGAGGCTGTCCTCGAACCTGCCATGCTCGTCTCAGCCCCCGAAGTACTGGGATTACAAGCATGCACTACCATGCCCGACTGTGGTGTGTGTGTGTGTGTGTGTGTGTGTGTGTGTGTGTGTTATACTGGGGGTTGAACCCAGGGGCGCTTTACCTCTGAGCTACACCCCTAGCCCTTTTTATTTTTTATTTTGAAACAAGGCCTTACTAAGTTGCTCAGAGTCTTACTGAGTTGCTGAGGCTGGCCTTGAAGCTGCGATCGTCCTGCCTCAGCCTTCCAAGTACTGGGATTACCGGTGTGAGTCATCACGCCCGGCTCATGTCTTGTCTTAATGGCCAGTATATTTTCATCCAGATGTTGGCATTTATTCTAGTTCATCTTTTTGGAAGTGGTTGGCCAAGACATCTCGTGTGTGTGTGTGTGTGTGTGTGTGTGTGTGTGTGTGTATCTGTGCATGTGTGTGAGAGTTAGAACAACCTCACGAGAGCATGAGTTCTCGTCTCTCCTTCACCACGCTCTTTCCAGTGCTGAGAACATGGCTGGGGTGTTACAGCTGCTCCCTAGGCAGTGTGGACTGGTGTGTGTGTTGGGGAGCATCAATGTGATGATTATGTAGAATTTCTCGTTCCCGTTCCCAGCCTTTTCCAGAAGCCACGTCGGTATTAGTTGACTTTTCAAGTAGACATAAGCACAAGGGGGTTGGCAGAGCCATTTGCGACGTAATCAATTTTACCCTCAGCTGAGAGGCTTCTGGCTGCAAGGAACAGACTCTTAACGGGTCCAGCCTCCAAATGTAATTCAGTGCATCCTCTCCCAGAGCAAGGGCAGGCTCAGGGCCAGGCAGCCTCCATCTGTCTTTCTGGTCTGCCATTCCTGGCTAGTAGCAGGGTGGCCACAGCCACTCCAAGCATCGTGTCCTAATGTGATTGTATCCAGAGGCAGAGGGAGAGGGAGTCATTCAACATCCAACAGGGAAATCTGTCCTTATAAGGACACCAGTCCTTTTAGAGGAAGGCCCACCCTCATGGCCTCATTTAACCTTGACATCTCCTTAGAGGGCTTGCCTCTAAATACTGTCATTTGGAAGTTAGGGCTTCAACGTGTGCATTTTGGGGAGACATAACTTAGTCTGTGATAGCACCCAACTTGATTTACATGGGGCAGAGATTGAAACCTGAATGCAGTCAGGGCTCTGGACGCAGCTCTGATGGCATCTCCATGGTGAGCTATTGCTTAATTACTCATATAGTCCAGAGGACACAGAAGGTCACCACTGGGAAGGGTCAAATTGCTTTGTAGAGTCATGAACACCTGTAATCCCAGTACTTGGGAGGCTGAGACAATAGAATCGCGGGTTCGAGGCTAGTCTCAGCAACATAACGAGACCCTCACAACTCAGCGAGACCCTGTTTCAAAAAAAAGGGCTGAGGGTGTAGCTCGGAGGTAGAATGACCCTGGGATTCATCCTCCAGTACCGAAAAAAAAAAAAGACTTGTTCTGGATTTTTTACTTTGGGGCCAGACTTAGACACAAATCACATTTCTTCCCCTTACTAGGAAGTGGCTTCCTCATCTGTAAAATGGGCCAAATGTTTCCCTGGAGAACGAGGAGAGGGCAGTGGGGCCCTCACTGTGGTGCAGTGAGGCCCTGCGTCAGGTCAGTCCTGCTGGCCTTAGCTCTTCTGTCTGAGGCTTGACCTTGGTTGTACCATCTAGAACCTTCTCCAAACCACTGCCCTAAAGGATACGTCACACATTGATTTTTTTTTTAACAGGAGTCCTTTTGAAGATATATAATTGTCTTGAGAGAGCTCTAAAGCCATTAACAGTATTCCAGAGACTAACCCCTTTACTCCCTTTGGGGAGAAAAATAAGTTTTTTTTTTTTTTTGCAGTACCGGGGATTGAACCCAGGGGCATTCTACCTTCGAGCTATACCCCGGCCCTATTTTTTATCCTTTATTGAAACCGGTTCTCACGAAGTTGCAGAGGGCCTCATTAAGTAGCTGAGGCTGGCCGCGAACCCGGATCCTCCGGTCTCCGCCTCCCAAGTACTGGGATTACAAGCGTGCGCCACCATGCCTGGCTCAGAAAAATAAGTTTGAAAACACGAGGAGAGGAAACGCAGCCGAGCGTGGCCTTTGCCGCGGCCTGCTTGGGTTCATGTCTGGCCACCATCACTGGCGGCATGATTTGGGCACAGCCTGTCACGGCGCCGTGGCTCGGTTTCTCATCTGTGAAATGGGAGGATCCAGGGCCTGCCTCCTGGGGGGTTGGGAGTTGGATTTTTACACAAAACGCTTCTCCTGTGACTGGCAGGCAGCGAACTCTGGTTCAGTGCTTGATTCCTGGGAAACCAGGAGAGCGTGGTGGTCAGAGAAGATGGGGAGCGAAGTCATTAACATCCTCATTGATGCTGGAGCGCAGGAGGTGCCTCTCTTCCGGTCATGACCTGTGGATGGGATGGCGCCGCTCTTGTCCTCTGTACAAAACTATCCAGTCTCAGCACGTCGGTGCCGTGCCAAGTTCTCACCACGGGCAGCTGGAGAGGCGGATCTGGACCCAAGCGTGCCTGGCACCAGGCCCCAGCCCTTATCCTTAGACGAGGTGCCATGAACGTGAAGGCCCCTCTTCCCGCCCTCCCCACTGGCCGGACACTGAGGAGTATGGAAACGGGCATGTGGCTATATTTATCTTAGAGGATCACTGGACTTTGGATATCTCCTAGAAATCTAACCCGATGATTCTTTTTTAATTAAACTTGTTAGGCTCTGCTGACTGAGATGATGGAACGATGTAAGAAACTAGGAAACAAGTAAGTACTTGAAGTTTCCTAAAGCATGAGTTTGGAATCGGAGTTGGTTGGTCTTTTTGAGCTTGGTATGCTTACAGGGTGGGAGCTGGTGGGGCAGCACAGACAGCATGGACGTTTCAAATACAGGAGGCCAGTTGCCTGGCCTTGGATCTCAGCTCCATTCTGTCCAAGGCCTGTGACCTTGGGCCATTTCCATGCCCTCTGTGGCTCAGTCTCCTTTTGGAAAATGGGGATGCTAACACTCTGTTCCCCATGGGGCCGTGCTAAGTGGTAGGGCCAGGATAAACTCGATTTTCCTGCCTCCTGGGCACAGAGGTTCCCCTCTCCTCTCCTCATGGTGATAATTGTGTAAGCAGCCTGGAGTGGGTTTTGTTCACCGCTGTGTCCCTCATGCCTACCTAGAACACAAGATCTCTTTCATAAGAAATCTCTTTCATAAGAGATGTGGTGATTTATTTCAGCATGAATCAATATTGTTACTTAGCATTTAGTTTTAGTAGTATGCCATTCTATTTGAAGGCTCACTTCTGTTTAAATAGATTGGATTGCTTACTGATTTATCCATCCATCCATCCAGTTAATTCAGCATTAATTGAGTTCCAAATATATACAGAACACTGTCAGTCTCTAGAGATTGCCCTTTTCTCTGGTCTTTTTCTGTTTGTGTTTTCAACCTTACCATTGAAGGGCTGTCGGCCATCCTTCCTGGCAAGCGTGCACCCTCACATTAAAGCGACTGTCATTGAGGGGCAGAGGGCTGACTTGGGGCGCTTGTGTCTTGCAGTGCCTTGCTGTTGAATTCCGTGATGTCAGCCTTCCGGGCCGAGTTCATCGCCACGCGGTCCATGGACTTCATCGGCATGATCAAGGAGTGCGATGAGTCGGGTTTCCCCAAGGTAGGCTCTTCGCCTGCTGCTCCGCTCCGGGACAGCCAACGGGCAGCGCTATCTGATCACCCTCAGCAAGGGACAGTCAGGTGCGGGCCATGTGGGAGGATAGGGAACAGCAAAGGCTCTGTTTCTGTGGGCCGCCATGGAAGACAGATTAGACTAGGATCTTTAACACCATGTAATTGCTGTGAGTCAGCCTGCAAATGCTAAATGTATTCAGCTAGCTCATCACGAAGTATTTAGGAAGACGTTGGTTGTTAAGTCTTTAAAAATATATCTTCTATAAACATGGATATGCACATATCACTGTAGTATTCTGACTTTAATTCTTTTGTAAAGATACTGAGGAGTGGTATAGCTAGAGAGAAAACAGGAGAGTGACCAGCAGAATAGTGGAAGGAGTTAACAGGAGGAAGGTGAGGAGGGGAGACGGAAGAACTGATGAAAGAAAGAATTCAAATTATGCTGTGCCCATGTATGAAGGTATTATCACCAATCTCACTGTTAGTACAGGGAGGGTGGGTTGCAGGGTGGGACCCAGAGAAGCACAAGACCTGTGTGCATGTTTGTAGGACTTTGAACCTCACCAAGATGTATACTTACAATGTACCAACAAAAGTATATCTGTGTATATATACCATATATACATATATGTACATATACTTTTATTTCTATATGATATATAAATATATATGTATATATGTATTTATATGCATACACTGTATATATATATATATGTATATATATATATATATATAATTTTCACTCATTATGGAAAAACTTTGTCCAGCAAAAGATTATGGCCCACAAATTAGACTCATACTCAGAGGCAGCTCTTGGGTAGATCTGTAGTAGAACTTCAGAAAGAAGCCTTTCAAAGATTTACCTCGAGATGGATTAAATGCTACCACCTTTTTTTTTAAGCCTCAAGTTACTCTGATTTAAAATTTTCAGTAACATAATAATGGTTCGATATTTTTCTTAGCATCTTCTTTTTCGCTCACTGGGATTAAACTTGGCCTTGGCTGATCCGCCTGAGAATGATCGACTTCAGATTCTCAATGAAGCTTGGAAAGTTATCACTAAATTGAAGAATCCACAGGTGGGTGACCATTTAGATCTTAGATCCACTGGTTTTTGGCCCAAGTTATACTTATTTCCTTCCTTCCTTTCTTTTTGGTAGTAAGGATTGAACCCAGGGGCATTCTACCTCTGAGCTACACCCCCAGCCCTTTTTATTTTGAAACAGGATCTCACTAAGTTGCTGAGGACCTCGCTAAGTTGCTGAGGCATCCTCAAACTTGCAATCCTCCTGTCTCAGCCTCCCAAGTACTGGGATTACAGGTGTGTGCCACGATGCCTGGCTTGCACTTCTGTTTTTGTTTTTTAATCTTCATTTATTTATTTATTTTTATTTTATTTTTGCAGTACTGGGGATTGAACCCAGGGGCATTCTACCTCTGAGCTATACCCCCAGCCCTATTTTGTATTCTTTATTTTGAAACAGGGTCTCACTAAGTTGTGGAGGGCCTCACTAAGTAGCTGAGGCTGGTCGTGAACCCGGATCCTCCTATCTGAGCCTCCCGAGTACTGGGATTACAAGTGTGAGCCACCACACCAGGCTTAAAAAAAAAATCCTTATTGTATTATTTGTTAGCCTTTCGTGGAGAACTAATGGCATTAAAGATATGGTTTTTTGACTTTTCTATCCCACCCTTGTGTCTCATTCTTGAGGCCTCAAGATGCACTAAAAATATAAAATTTCACATATTTGAAACTTTAAAATACTTGTGACTGTGCAGAGGGCTTCCAAAATGTTGCAGCCTAGAGTATCTTATTTTGAAAAACTTAGGAAAACTAGAAACGTATTTACAAAAATCATATATGTGAAGGTCGGTAGGAAAATCATCACTAAACTTCAGCGGTTAAATTCTCTGTTTAACCCAGATTGGCCAATTGAAACAGTTTATTCCGGTAAGGAGATCTACTATATGACATGTGACTCATAAACAATGTATTCTGTGCTTGAAATCACCAGGAGAATAGATCTGAGTGTTCTCACCACAAAAACTGATAGGTGCGTGCGGCAGTGCATGTATTACGTTTGATTTAGCTATTCCACAAGGTATGCATATTTCAAAACAACATGTTGTACACTATAAATACATAGAGTTTTATTTGTGAAAAGA
The DNA here is from genome assembly GCA_004027185.1 of Glis glis. NCBI lineage: Eukaryota > Metazoa > Chordata > Mammalia > Rodentia > Gliridae > Glis > Glis glis. The sequence goes on along the minus strand of PVJS01001039.1, from coordinate 89,067 downwards.
AAAGCTAGGCATAGTGGTGCATGCCTGTAATGCCAGTATGCGGCAGGCTGAGACAGAAGGATTGCAGGTTGGAGGACAGCCTCAGCAATGTAGCGAGACTCTCAGCAACCTAGCAAGACACTGTTTTGAAAAAGAAAAAGAAAACCTGCTTATTGAAGGTATTTGGAAACCTTGTAGGGTGGTAGGTTAGTGCCTGTACTTCTGTCTCAAGGCAGCTTTGCATCAAATGTCTGCGTTCATGGTTTTCTCCAATCTTTACCTCAATCCTCACCCCCTTAAGTTTATCTTCTCCACATTTCAGTTAGATCTGGGTATGTCTCTGGCTCTTCCTGTGTGAATGAAACACACTGGTTCCCCTTATATACAGGGAATACATTCCAAGACCCCCAGTGAATACCTGAAACTTCACAGAGTACCAAACCCTATTTTGACTGCTTTTTCCTATATATACACACCTGTGCTGATGTGGTAACTTAGCAAAACCCTGTTTCAAAATAACAAAATAAAATAGGGCTGGGGTGTAGCTCAGAGGTGGAATGCACCTGGGTTCAACTCCCAGGACCACAAATAAAACCAAAACTTATGAGTTGTTTGTTTCTGGAATTTTCTATTATTTTAGACCACAGTTGACAGTGGGTACCTGAAGCTGGAAGGAGGGACTGCTTTCATCATCCTTCTGTCCCCATTCTTCTTCCTTTGTCTTAAGTGTTGGTTCTGAAGCGCTGTGCTTGCTGACCGCCTTTCTCCCTGGCTGCTTTTCCGCTCTCGGTGTCCTGGGCAGGCAGCCGGGCTCAGTTGGCCAGTGTCATCTCCATTGCTGTTTCATCGTCTCTCTGCGGGCCCCCTACTTAGATCTAACACAATTTCTTATGTAAAATCATTAGTGCTTTCTTAGCTTTTATATAAGCTAAGGAAAAAAATCTCTATTTTTTTTTTCTTGTGGTACTGGGGATGGAACCCAGGGGCATTCTACCTCCAAGCTACACCCCCAGCCCTATTTTTTATTCTTTATTTTGATACAGGGTCTCACTAAATTGTGGAGGACCTCACTAAGTAGCTGAGGCTGGCCGCGAACCCAGATCATCCGGTCTCAGCCTCCCGAGTACTGGGATTACAAGTGTGAGCCACTACACCCGGCATTATTCTTTTATTTTGAAACAGGGCCTCACTAAGTAGCTGAGGCTGGCTGCAAACCTGAGATCCTCCTGTCTCAGCCTGCCAGCCAAGTACTGGGATTACAAGCATGCGTCACCAGCGCCCAGGTTTTTATTTTTTATTTTATTTTATTTTATTTTATTTTATTTTATTTCTTTTCTTTTCTTTTAAGACAACACACTTGTTTTTTCCTCCAAGCATGCAAAAATCACTTTTAAGCGAAGCTAAAGAGTCTTGGATCAGACCCCCATCAGTGTCCCTGCTGAGGGATGGTAAGGACTGCCCTATCACCTGGAGTGAGCCACCCTTTTTTTTTTTTTTTGGTGGGACCAGGGATTGAACCCAGGGGCATTCTACCTCCGAGCTACACCCCAGCCCTATTTTTTATTCTTTATTTTGAAACAGGGTCTCACGAAGTTGCGGAGGGCCTCACTAAGTAGCTGAGGCTGGCCGCGAACCCGGATCCTCCGGTCTCAGCCTCCCAAATACTGGGATTACAAGCGTGCGCCACCACGCCTGGCTAGTGAGCCACCCTTTGGTTCCTGTAGTTTTCCAAGCATGGCAGAGCTTCCCAGAGTTCCACCTTGGCTTACAGAGCAATTCTGGAGTGAAAGTCTAGTTGCAGGCAACTTCTGTTTTTCCATAGCTCACTGCTCACACTAAAACATGCCAGTGGGCCAGAATTTTCTGTATCTCTTTTTTGTCATAGTTCTTGAAATGATTTGTACATGGTGAACTTTTGTCATAAGCTAAGCTGCTAAACTGTGTCATGTGTATGGTGAACTTTCACCATAAACTAAGCCGTGTTATCTATATAGTCTCTTATTATAAAGATATTTTTTTCTTTTTCTTTGCAGGACTACATTAATTGTGCTGAAGTGTGGGTAGAATACACCTGCAAGCATTTCACGGTATGTGTGGCCATGAGCTTATTTTTTAAAGAATTATATTTTTTCTTGTTTATAATAGTAAATGAAACTAGTTTAGATTTCGAGACATTTCACGATGTTTTTTTTTTCCTCATATGTAAAACTTGCATTCTTTATAGAAAAGTGTGATCAAGCATTAATAGCTGTACTATAACAGAAGTGTTCATGCATACATGTAATTATACAAAGTTAAACAGAGTTTTTACCATGGAGCCTTTATTTACTTATTTATTTATTTATTTATTTATTTATTTATTTATTTATAGTACTGGGGATTGAACCCAGAGGCATTCTATCTCCAAGCTACACCCCCAGCCCGATTTTATTTCTTATTTGGAAACAGGGTCTCGCTAGGTTGATGAGAGTCTCACTACTTGCCAAGGCTGTCCTTGAACCTGCGATCCTCCTGTCTCAGCCTGCCAAATATAGGGATTACAGGCATGTACCACCACGCCTGGCGACCCTAGAGCCTTTAGATGAGTATATGCTAAAGTGTACTGTGAGCCAGGCGTGGTGGTGCATGCTTGTAATCCCAGTACTTGGGAGGCTGAGACAGGAGGATTGCAAGTTCGAGGCCAGCCTCAGCTACGTAGTGAGGCCCTCCGCAACTTAGTGATACCCTGTTTCAAAATAAAGGATAAAAAATAGGGCTGGGGGTTTAGCTCAGAGGTAAAATGCCCCTGGGTTCAATCCCCAGTTCCACAAAACAAATAAAGTGTATTGTGAATTTCCATGGAGTCTAGTGAGCGGCATTTTCCAAGCATCTTTGACTTACATGTGATTTTTTTTTCCTAAAGAAAGATACTTCTTTCTCTAGGCACAGACTAGAGCCACAGTTTGGGAAATACTGGGCTCATCAAAGATCAGAGACTTTAGAAGCAGGTAGAAATGGACTCAAATCCTATTACCAGAGTTATTTGTTTTAATCAACCTTAAAAAAATTGAAATATAGCCTCGTTACAGTCTGAACGTTTGTGTGCACCTCCCTGCCAGATACCTATGTTGAAACATAGTCCCCGATGTGATGGTATTAAAAGTGGAGCCATAGGCAGTTCCCTTGGTTGTCTTGAACGTAGGTAAGTAAGTGTTCCACTACTGGCAGAACAGCAGCCAGTAGCCATTTGGCATTCTGGGCCTGCTTCCTGCCAACTCTGTGTGGTTAACTCTAGCAGGACACCAGCAGAGTTGGAAAAAGAGAGAGATGGAGCCTTTGAGAGATGATTAGGTCATGACGGCGGAGCCCTCATTGTCAGGATTGGTGCCCTGACAATAAAAGCCCAAAGGAGCTCGTTGGCCCCTTCCACCATGAGGACACCAAGTCTGCCAGTCCCTTGAACTGGGATTTCCCAGTGTCTAGAACTATAGGAGAAAAAAACTTCTCTTGTTAATAAGCCACCCGGCGTATGGTGTTTGTGGAAGCAGACAATACGTGAGTAAGCATGGCTGGGTTCCAGTCCGTTATGCACACTGAAATTCGAATCTCGTCATTTTCACTGTTATGAAATAATGTTCTCTTTGTGGTTAGAATGTGAAAAGCATTCTTAGCTTGCAGGCTTTATGACAATAGACTGGATTGGGGCTGTAGATGGGCGACCCTTATACAGATGACGAAAGCGAACAGTGAGCAGTTAGGGTTGATGGCTTGTCGGGGGCCAGTCTGCTCTTCCCACCATGTCCCGCTGCTCTCTCTCTGCAGGTGCAAAGCCTCGAACCTCTGAGGACAGGGCTTAGGGCCGCTGGGGGCAGATGTAGCCATCTTGAGGGCTGTCATACAGGACCAGGCAACATGGGTGGGATGTCTTACCCTGTATTATTTTCAACAGAATATTTGCTGTTTCCAGGAAGACGTGTGATATACTTGGAATATATAAGTCCTTCCTGCAGGAAAACAGTTGGTGATTGCCATTCCATGTCTAATATGGGATGGATTTCTTTTCCCCGCTTAGAAACGAGAGGTGAATACTGTTTTGGCTGACGTCATCAAGCACATGACCCCGGATCGAGCGTTTGAGGATTCCTACCCTCAGGTAACAGATATGTTCTTCCGGTTTCCACACCTTTAGAAATTTTGTTCTATTAAATAGTCATGTTGCACAGGTCAGGGTATAGAGTCGGGTAATCCTGTGTTTGAATCCCAGCTCGGCCGTAGCCTAGCCCAGTACTCTTTGATCAGTTACTTGACCTTGTCCTGCTTCAGTTCTGTCACCCGAGAATAACAGCTGTACCTCAGAGTCGTCGTGAGAATGAAGTGAGACGTGACGGGGGACGCACTGACACTGTGGCCTGACGCGTGGCACGTGCTGAGTGAGCATCGTCGTCACCAGTAACCAAGATGCCTGTGTCTGTCAGTTACATTAACTCTTAGGCCCAGTGGTGCCTGCCTCGAATCCAGTACTTGGGAGGCTGGGACAGTTGGATTGCAAGTTTGAGGCCAGTGCATGGTAATTTAGTGAAATCCTATTTCAAGATATAAAAAATAAAGTAAGGCTGGGAGTGTGGCTCAGAGATAGAGTACCTTGGGTTTAATCCCCAGTACCAATAAATAAATAAATAAATAAATAAATAAATAAATGATTTTTTAAAAAACTTTCTGACACTGGGGATTGAACCCAGAGGCATTCTACCTTCGAGTTTATCTGCACCCTCCCCCACCAGCTCTTTTAATTTTTTATTTTGAAACTGTCTCACTAAGTTGCTGACACTGACCTCAGACCTGTGGTCCTCCTGTCTCAGCCTTCCAAATAAGGGGATTACAGGCATATGCCACTGTGCCCAGCTGAAAATAAACTCTTTATTTGGAAGTAAATTGAAGCTTTTGGTAAGTTGAAATGATAGCTGAAAGAACTCCCATTTTTCTTTACCCAGATTCACTAACATTAACATTTTGCCACATTTGCTTTATCTTTTTTGTTTTTTGTGGTGCTAGGAATTGAACCTTTTGGCATTCTACCTCTGAGCTATACCCCCAGCCCTATTCTGTTGTTGTGTTCATTTGGAAACAGGGTCTCGCTAAGTTGCTGACAGCCTCACTAAATTTCTGAGGCTGGCCTGTGATCCTCCTATCTTAGCCTCCCAAGTACTGGAATTACAGGCATGCACCACCATGCCCGGCTTATCGTTATTAATTGTGTGTGTGTGTGTACGCACATGTGTGCATGTACACAGACTTATGTTTGTAAATGGCTTTTTTCTGAAAAGCGTGAGAGTAAGTCACATACATCATGCCACACCTTTGCTTCTAAAGAATTCATTGAGTATTTCTTAAGAACAAGGATATTCTCCTGTATAACCTCAGTTCTGTTACCAACCTCGGTGTGTGTGTGTGTGTGTGTGTGTGTGTGTGTGTGTGTGTGTTACTAGGGATTGCATCCAGGGCTTCACGCATGCTAGGCAAGTGCTCTACCACTGAGCTACATTTCCAGCTCTTTTTATTTTATTTTTGAGACAGGGTCTCGCTAAGTTGCCCAGGTTGGCCTCAAACTCACAGTCCTCCTGCCTCAGCCTGCTGAATAGCTGGATTACAGGCGTGTGCCACCACACCCTGCGAATTTTCATGAATTTAACATTAACATATTCCTGTTCTGAGCTCCAGAGGTCACACCCTGGCTTTGCCAGCTGACTCTGTTCTTCACTACAGTGCCTCCCCCCAACCCCCGTGTAGAATCCAGCTCAGCATCCCTTACTATAAAGTAACTGTTGACCTGACTCACCGATTCGGGTTTTAAGTTAGTAATAGAATGTTCTGTTGCCTAAAACTGATTTTTGAACTGCACTTAGTATAAAGCAAGGTATTACATATTCTTGAAAGAGTTTTAAAATTTTTGTGCTTTGCTAATGTTAAGAATTTTTCACCATTTGCTAATTTAAATGGGTCATTGTCACAACTTACTGAGCAGCCACTGACCACGTGACGTTTTTCTAGGTGTGATGAAAACAGTGCAGGGTCACGCATAGTGCCTGGTACATCCTAAATAAATACTGAGTGAATAAAGCATGCAGAGGATACGGGTTGTCGCTCCTGAATTGTTATGATGTCGCATGAAAACCGATGTGCATAAGAAATTTTGTTAAGGAAAATTTAGTGAGACTTTGACTGCTAGAGACCTATTTAATTGAAAACCTCATAGAGTAGTGATTTAAAAGCAAGAGTGGGGGAATACACTACACATTAATTCTATCATATATAAAAGCAACTTATGAAAGATGTCCTGGGTGTTGAATATTTACATCAGTAAATGAAAATAAGAGAAAAATACTTAAGCATTATCACAAATTTAGTCAAAGACAGCCTAAACAGAAAATTAAAGTTGTAGTCTGTCAGAATAGTGTGTGTTGGCATATAACTGTCCACATAAAATTATGCTGCAGATCAGAAAGAGGAGATTCAGGCCGGGCGTGGTGGCACATGCTCATAATCCCAGTACTTGGGAGGCTGAGACAGAAGGATCACAGGTTCAAGGACAGCCTCAGCAACAGAGCAAGACTCTCAGCAACATAGTGAGACCCTGTTTCAAGAGAAAAGAAATGAGGCAACTAGGGCTTATCATCCATGGAACAAGATAGGAATCCCAGGTCCATCCTATGAATAGATAAAGAGATAGATGAGGTGAGCAGGGGATGCTGAGTGGGAAACGTGAAAGAAATTGTAGAATTGGACAGTCACCATTTTGCAGCCAGCAGAGTGAAGACAAGAATCACCCACTTGCAGGCAAGAGTTGTCAGGGCTGCTGGTCCCGGGGGAGAGCTCGATGAAGAGCAGGATGGTCACATATCTCAAAGGGTCTTCCCAGAAAAGATGTATCAATTGCAAAGGGGCAAATAGTGACTGTACAGCAGAGAAAATGGACAATCCTCAGTGGGCTGATCACAATCCATATCCCCAGGAGAAGGCCATCGTGTGCCTGTGGATGTGGTACCCGAGGAAGACACAGTGTCACCCGCGTGGCATTGCAGTTGAGAATGCATGAGCCAAATCTTGTCATGAGGGAGCAGCAGATGTGCCCCAGTTGACGAGCCGTCTCTAATTCTTCAGAAATATCATTGCCATGAATGACGGAGACAGGCTGAGGGCTCTTCTAAATTAACAGAATCAAGAGGCCTGGACATGAATGTGGTGCATGGTTCCAGGCTGACCCTGTATAGAGAGAAGAAGAAATGATGCTAGAGCAGACTGACTGAGACAGTTGACACGATGGAGCTGTGGATGATAAAGTATTTTTATTATATTATTGCCAGTCTTCCTGAATTTAATAATACCAAAGTGGAAACGTCAAGAGAACCTGACTATTCTCGCTCAATACAAAGTGAAGTATTAATGTGCTCGCTTCGGCAGCACTTACACAAAATGAAGTGTTAAGGGGAGGAGCATGATTCCTACAGTCCACTCTCATGTGGTTCAGGAAGAAAGAGTATGTCTCACACAGAATGGTAAGTGCTGTGTTAGTCAGCTTTGGGTCACTATCATGAAACACCTGAGGTAATCAGCTTATAGAGAGAAAAGGTTTATTTTGCATTATGGTTTGAATCTAAAATGTCCCCTAGAAGCTGGGCGTGGTGACACATGCCTGTAATCCCAATACTTGGGAAACTGAGACAGAAGGATGGCAGGTTCGAGGCCTCAGCAACTTAGACACTCAGCACCTTGGCAAAACCCTGTCTCAAAATAAAAACTAAGGGCCGGGCGTGGTGGCGCACACTTGTAATCCCAGTACTTTTGGAGGCGGAGACCGGAGGATCCGGTTCGCGGCCAGCCTCAGCTCGCTCTCTCTCTCTCTCTCTCTCTCTCTCTATCTCTATCTAGTGAGGCCCTCTGCAACTTCGTGAGACCCAGTTTCAAAATAAAGTATAAAAAAATAGGGCCGGGGGTGTAGTGCGGAGGTAGAATGCCCCTGGGTTCAATCCCCAGTACCGCAAAAATAAATAAATAAATAAATAAAAACTAAGGCAGGCGTGATGGTGCACACCTATAATCCCAGTACTTCCGAGGCTGAGACAGGAGGATCACAGGTTCGAGGACAGCCTTGGCAACTTAGCAAGGCTCTCTGCAACCTAGCAAGACCCTGTTTCCAAATAATAAATAAAATCGGGCTGGGAGTATAGCGTGGAGGTAGATTGCCTCTGGTTTCTATCCCCAGTACAACAAAAATAAAATAAATAAAATAAAAAATGAAAAAAGGTCTGGGGGTGTAGCTCAGAGCTGGGTTCAATCCCCAGTACCAGTAAGATACAATAAAATGTCCCCCAGAGAGGCTCATGTGTTAGACAATGAGCCAGATTTAGAGGCAGACATGAGTGGAGTGGGGTAGGTGCCTGGGAGCATGGCCAGGGACTCTATCCATCCCTGGCTGCTCCTCTCCCTCGATCTGCTCCTGCAGGCATGGGCTGAGCACAGTTTTCCTCTTCCACCATGCCCTAAAGCTCTGCTGCCTAACTGTTCTGCCACCGTGAGCCAGCTGACCATGGACCAACCTCTGAACTTCCAAAACCTCTGAAATTGTGAGCCCTAAATAAACCTTTCTTTCTCTAAGTTGTGCTTGTCAGGTGTTTTGGTCACAGCAATGAGAAAGCTGGGTAAAACAATTTGGTTCACAGTTTTTAGGGTTCCAGTCCACGATTGGTTGGCCCTGTTGCTTTTATGTGTATGGGCTGCTGGGGAATGAACCCAGGGGCATTCTATCCCCAGACCTATTTTATTTTTATTTTGAAAAAGGGTCTCATTAGGTTGATGAGAATCTCACTACTTACTGTGATTGCCCTTAAACCTGCGATCCTCCTGTCTCAGCCTCCCAAGTACTGGGATTACAGGCATGCCTCACCACGCCCAGCTAAATCTACCTTTTTAAATAACAGTTAACATTTAACTATACTTAAGCATTGTTTGAATCAGTATTCTCCCTGTTGTTATTCAAAACACCTAACCACCACAACTTAGAGGAAGGAAGATTTATTTGCTCACAGCTTTGGAGATTTCAGAGGTTCAGTCCATGTCAGGTCAGGTTGCATCCGCAGAGCTCTGGGCATCGTACAGGAAGCAGAGACAGTGAGATAAGAGCTCAGGGGGTTTGCTCTCACATCATGGAGGCTGGAAGCAAGAGAGCAGGCAAGGGCACTGAAGGACACAAGCACAGTCCCCCAAGGCCACACCTCCAGTGACCCACCTCCTCCAGCCACTCCCCACCTGCCTAGGTCACCACCCAATAAATCCATGACAATGGATTTGTCCACTGATGAGATTACAACCCTCATGATTTAATTGTATCAGCTTTGAACATAAATGCATGAGCTCTTTCAGGAGACATTTTATATCTAACCATAAGAAGTATTTTTAACAAGTTGTTCTAAAGGGATTAGTTTCTTTGTGTTTCAGACTCTACTTCAGCCAGATAGTATTGCAGTATCTTATGCTCGCCTTGGCACCTGGCAAGCCCTGTTTAGTCTTTTGCTTGGCTGACCTAACGGAGTTGCTTAATTATGAAGTCAGCTCATACATCTTCATATTCTTTTAGAATGTGAGAGATTTCCTTTGCAAATGATTTAAGCAGCAGTTTTCCAGTTTAAATAAAGCATTTGTCAGTGCACATTCTGGGCAGCACCCAGCGTCAGGGAGTTACATTCTATTTAGAAACAGTACCTCCTCGGTCCTCCCGGGCCAGGCCCTTCCGGTCAGCACTGTGTGCACCTGAGGAGGGCAGTGCACGTCAGTACCTGGGCATCCCGGACTGTACCCCAGCCCCAAGTCATGTCATGGCCTTTGGCCCCACTCCAGACTCCATGTAGTTCCTCTCCACTGACATAGTGAAGAAGCGCAGGGCCATGGTGGTCTAGAATAGGGGTCTGTAGACTGTGGCCCTTAGCCAACATGTGGCCTGTCACCTGCTTTTGTGAATAAAGTTTTATTGGCACACAGATGCGCCCATTCATTCACTGGTGGGCAATGGCTGCTCTCATGCTACAGGTGCAGCGTTGGGTAGCTGGAATGGACTCTAGGCCCTGGATGGAAAAAGTTTATCCAGCCCTTGAATACTAACAACAGCTTAGGTTCGTGGAGAACCTTCTAAGGGCAGGCCCTGCTCTAAGCACAGGGCCGTCTCTTTTAATCCTCGGCTTTGATCTCCATCTTACAGATGAGGCAGGGCAAAAATCGTCTCCCCAAGACTGCAAAGTAGGAGGTACAAAGTTAGAAGGGCACACTCAGATGGAGAATGGCCCTGACCTAGCCCTGATTCCTCATCCCTTGAGCTGGCTGGGCTTACTCTATGGAAATTGGAATCACAAATTTTGGAAGGGGGTGGCATTTTTTTAATCCATTTTTTTAAATAAGACATGATTTTTGTTTTGTTTTACAGCTTCAGTCAATAATTAAGAAAGTGATTGCTCACTTCCATGATTTCTCGGTTCTTTTCTCAGTGGTAAGTAACATTTCTTAATTATCTTTAGAAATTTGTATCCTCTGTCTCAGTGATGTTTTCATGACATCCCAGGCCAGATGAAACACTCCACAGTTCCCTTCATAAAGCAATCAGGTTTGATCGACTTAATAAACAGCTCTGTCCTAACAAAGTAAGCAGCATTTGGAAAATAATGCACATAAACTGAAAGAAAAATATGGTTTCTGTCTCATTCATTCCTTACCAGTGGGATGTGTGCGCCTGCCGGGCATGCCACAACCTTTCAAGCCTTGCAGCTAAATTGGACTGCCTCCTCCCCGTTTCCTCTTCCACGTCAGTTTTCACATGGTTCCGGTTGTGCATCCCTTATCCAAAGTGTTTGGGATCAGAAGTGTTTCAGATTTCTGAGTTTTTCGGGATTTGGAATACTCGCGTAGACTTCATTGCTTGAGTCTACCTGACTCATAATCTAATTTGAAAAGTCCATATTTCTAATCTGAAAGTCCGTATTTCAGATTCTCAGGTTGGGGATGCTCAACTCGTACTTGCTTTTTGTCCTGCGTTTTCATGTTGAAATGATGAAATACATCAAAGCTGTAGTTGTCTCAGCATCCGGCGGAGTTGCGATTTATGCCTCTCCCGCTCTTCCCCTTCGCTTCCTCTTCTGGGTTCCACTTCTGTATACGCACGGGCTGTTTGTTTTTTTTCTTTTTTGGTCATTGAAGCTGACATGTATTGGGCATGTACCATATTCCCAGCATGGGGAGGAAACTGTAGGTGCCTCATATCATCTTCACACCAACACTGGGAAGTGGGAGGTGTCATTATTTCCACTTTACAGAGCCGGGCGTGGTGGCACACGCTTGTAATCCCAGTGCTTGGGAGGCCGAGACAGGAGGATCACAGGTTCAGGGCCAGCCTCAGCTACTTAGTGAGGCCCTCCGCAATTTAGCGAGACCCTGTTTCAAAATAAAGAATAAAAAATAGGGCTGGGGTTGTAGCTCAGAATCAGAATGCCCCTGGGTTCAATCCCCAGTAACACACACACACACACACACACACAACAACTTATTTCCACTTTACAGATGAGAAAACCAATCCTGGAAGAGGCAGAGTAACCTGTGTGAGGTCACACAGTCAGGGCAGGGGCAGGATTCAGAGCCAGACAGTTGTGGGAGTTTTGTTTCATTTGTTTTGTGGGATTGAACCCAGGGGCATTCTACCTCTGAACTACACCCCCAGCCCTTTTTATTTTTTGTTTTGAAACAGGGTCTCGCTAAGTTGCTAAGAATCTCACTAAGTTGCTGGGGCCTGCAATCCTCCTGACTCAGCCTCCCAAATATTGGGATTACAGGTGTGCACCACCACACCCAGCTGGCAGTTGTGTTTGTGTCCCTGCTCATCAATCCAGTCGTAAAAAGCCTGGTGTATCCTTGCAAGTTGCTACCTGAAAAGCTTATGGCCACCTAAAGGTAGCCCAGATGGTTGACCCAAATGTTAACTGATCCTAGAATCAGTGCCTTGGGACACATGGATTGTTTCAGTATCCAGGGTGAGCCAGGCATGGTGCTGCACACCTGTAATCCTAGCAATTCGGGAAGCTGAGGCAGGAGGATCACATGTTTGAGGCCAGCCTGGGCAACTTAGAGAGACCCTGTCTCAAAATACAAAGTTCTGGAGATACAGCTCTGTGGTAGAACACAGTGAGTTCAATCCCAGTACCACAGAAAATAAAGTCTAGGTTGAATATCTCTGTTCTGAAATGCTAAGGCCCCATAAATGTTTTAGATTTTTTTTTTTAACTTGAGAATATTTGCATATACCATAATGAGAGCTCTCTTGGGAATGGAACCCCAGTCTAAGCACAAAGTTCATTTATGTTTCATATACGCCACATGTACTTAGACTGAGGTAATCTCGTGTATGAAACAGTTTCATGGTGTGGAATTTCCCACTTGTGGCATCGTGTTGGTGCTCAGAAGGTTAGAAATTTTGCCTTTTGGATTAGGAATGCTCAACCTGTAGTAATTCTTAGAATGACAAAGAGACTCCATCCTTGACCATCTAAAATATCCAGAATTTGTAGCATTTTAGATTTCAGATTTTCAGATTAGGAATACTCAACCTGTAATAGTGTTTTGTTTGTTTGTTTTGTGGTACTAGGGATTGAACCCAGGGGCATTCTGCCTTCGAGCTACACCCCCTATTTTATTTTTTATTTTGAAACAGGGTCTCACTTAGTTGCAGCAGTCTTTGCTAAGTTGCTGAGGCTGGCTGCGAACTTGCGATCCTCCTGTCTCAGCCTCCCAAGTACTAGGATTACAAACGTGCGCCACCACGCCCAGCTTGTTTTGTTTTGTTTTGGTTTGATTTTTTGTGATACTGGTGATTGAATCCAGGAGCATTCTACCTCTGAGCTATAGCCCCAGCCCTTTTTATTTTTTGTTTTTTTGAAACAGGGTCTCATTAGGTTATTGAGTCTTGCTGAATTGCTGAGGCTGTCCTTGAACCTGCAGTCCTCCTGTTTCAACCTCCCCAAGTACTGGTATTATAGGTGTGTGCCACCACGCCTGGCAGTAATAGTTTTTTAAGCCTCAGTCAGGTCTTTCAGGGGAGTCCTGAACATTTCTTCTTCCTGTTTGCCCCCCCGAAAGAAAAAGTGACTCACAAATCCTCCCTTCCAGTTGCCTGAGTCAGTTGCATACACAATGTTTTCTTTATTTTCAGGAAAAATTTCTGCCGTTTTTGGACATGTTCCAAAAAGAGAGCGTGCGGGTGGAGGTGTGCAAGTCCATCATGGAGGCGTTTATCAAGTGAGTGCAACTCTGTCATCGCAAGTCTTGGGAAGTCTCGGGCGGGCCCTGGGGTCCTGTGATATCGCGGGCTCTAGCGGACGCTGCTTGCTCCGTAGTTCCCGCCACAGAAGGTTGCTGCTTCAGGCAGCTCCCTGAAAATTATTCCGTGGTCCCTGACACAGAAGGTCACTGCTCCAGGCAGCTTCCTGACAACAGTCTTCTCGCACGGAAACAACACGAAGTCTGATATAATAATTTGGAGAGAATTATATTTAATAATTGGGGCATCAGGGAGGAGATAGATGACAATTTTCCTGACCTTCTGTAGCCAGCACCTTGCTTTTATAGAAACTTTAGACAAGGCATCATAAAAGTTAGTCAAACACAGAAACCAACAATTGTCATGAGTTATAATAAAGAAGATCAGTGAGGCAGACATGTGACAAGCTTAGGGGAAGGAGGGATTAACCATTTTGGATGACATCAAAGACCGCACCTTAGAGATTACCCCAGGTCCCTTGGAATGTGTCCACTTGTGGACAAATCCCACCCAGCCAAATACTGTGTATTCAAACTGAGCCACTGTGAAACATCTTGATAAGATACCAGGTCATGCTCTTTGAGGCCCAGCGCCGTGTGTGGAGCTCATACCTGAAAAACCGCATAAAAAGCAGGCATCATATTAAAAGTTTGTAATTAGTGCCTAAGAAGGCAAACTGACCAGTGTTGGCACGAGCCTGACCAGCAGCGCCAGCTTACTCCAGGGCGATTTTGGAAAGAGGAGTCTTTGGTTGAACCAAATGGGGAGTAACTTTTTTGCTTTTTGGGTTTTTATTTTTATTTTTATTTATTTTTTGGTACTGGGGATTGAAGCCAGGGCATTCTACCTCTGAACTACACCCTCCAGTCCTATTTTTTTATTCTTTATTTTGAAACAGTGTCTCACTAAGTTGTGGAGGGCCTCACTAAGTAGCTGAGGCTGGCCGCGAACCTGGATCCTCTGGTCTCAGCGCCCACGTACTGTGATTACAAGTGTGCGCCACCACGCCCGGCACTTATTTATTTTTGAAACAGGGTCTCATTAAGTTGCTGAGGGCCTTGCTAAATTACTGAGGCTGACCTCAGACCTGTGAGATCCTCCTGTCTCAGCCTCGCAAGTACTGGGATTACAGGCATGCACCACTATGCCCAGCCTGGAGTGACAATTTTAAAGGATAAAAATAAATTAGTCATACTTACAAAAGTAACACTGCTAGGAAGGTTTTCATCTTCAGAGTTTAGATATGTAGCTGACTAATTTGTGATCAGTTTTCAAGTTTAGTTCCTTTCATTTTAAAGTTTCTGTTTCCCAAAATTGCCCACTACTAGGGTTACATGAAATAATTTTAAGATGGTACATGCAGGAAAGGGTTTTTAATGTAATTTGATTAATTTATGCTTAAAATATAAGACATTAAATTTTATTATTTATTTATTTATTTATTTTGCGGTACTAGGGATTGAACCCAGGGGCTTCTATTTCTGAGCTACACCCCCAGCTCTATTTTTTATTCTTTATTTTGAAACAGGGTCTCACTAAGTTGTGGAGGGCCTCACTAAGTAGCTGAGGCTGGCCGCGAACCTGTGATCCTCCTATCTCAGCCTCCCAAGTACTGGTATTACAAGCGTGTGCCACCACGCCCGGAGACATTAAGTTTTAAAAGTAGAACATTAACTGGGCATGGTGGTGCACAATTATAATCCCAGTACTTGGGAGGCTGAGACAGGAAGATCACAGGTTCGAGACCAGCCTCAGCAACTTAGTCAGACCCTATTTCAACAAAAAAAAAATTTAAAGGGCTGGGGGGTATAGCCCAGAGGTAGACCCCCCCCCCCGGGTTCAATCCCCAGTACCACCCCGCAAAAATAAAATAAAAGTAGAACATTATGGATGGTAAGATGTTATTTATTCAAACACAGGCACACAAAATACTTACCAAATTCTACGGAGTACGATGTGCAACATTCCTCTTAGCTATTTATTGAGAGCATATTATGTACCACATTTGTTCTGGATATTAGAAAATCTATAGTAATCAAAACCCTTGTTCTCCCTGGGCATGGTGGTGTATGCCTGTAGTCCCAGCTTCTCAGGAGGCTGAAGCAGGAGGGTCTCTTGAGCCCAGGGGTTCGAGATGAGCGTGGGCAGCACAGTGAGACACTGTCTAAAAAACAAACAAACAAAACAAAAAACACACAACTCTAACGTCCAGTGATGAGAGATCAAAAGAAAGTAAAAATACTAAATTCAGGTAGTAATATGTGTCGGACAAAGAAAAATGAGAAGCTGGGCGTGGTGGCGCACGCTTGCAATCCCAGTACTTAGGAGGTTGAGACCAGAGGATCCGGGTTTGTGGCCAGCCTCAGCTACTCAGTGAGGCCCACGCAACTTAGTGAGACCCTGTTTCAAAATAAAGAATAAAAGCCGGGCGTGGTGGCGCACGCTTGTAATCCCAGTACTTTGGGAGGCGGAGACCGGAGGATTCGGGTTCGCGGCCAGCCTCAGCTCGCTCTCTCTCTCTCTCTCTCCTTAGTGAGGCCCTCCGCAACTTCGTGAGACCCGGTTTCAAAATAAAGCATAAAAAATAGGGCCAGGGGCGTAGCATGGAGGTAGAACGCCCCTGCGTTCAGTCCCCGGTACCGCAAAAAAAATAAATAAATAAATAAAATGAAGAATAAAAAATAGGGCTGGGGGTGTGGCTCAGAGGTAGAATGCCCCTGGGTTCAATCCCCTGTACCGCAAAAAAAAAAAAAAAAAGAGAGAAAGTGAGAGGACAATGACAGGAGTGTATTAACCAACATAAGTATTTTTATTTTTAAGGTTACATATTGATTTTGAATATATTAGGCAATATATAACTAATTTATGTAATCTGTGATTTTGTGTGCATTTTTTTAGGACAAGGTTACATTTAAGAAATTAAAGTTGCTTTAAATATTAAGTATGTAGCTATCTATGGTTGAGCTTGGAAAATGAAGTTTGATGTTCCTTGAATATGTTGTAAGCTTTACTGGGTATCTTTCTAAAAGATTAATGCCTTCCTAAAGATTAATATTAACTGGGCATGGTCAGGCATGCCTGTAATCCCAGTACTTGGGAGGCTGAGACAAGAGGATCGCAGGTTCACAGCCAGCCTCAGCAACTTAGCAAGGCCCTCTGCAACTTAGGAAGACCCTGTTTCAAAATAAAAAAATAAAATAGGGTAGGGAGGTGTAACTTGGAGGTAGAATGCCCTGGGTTCAATCCCCAGTACCACACACGAAAAAAGATTAATATTATCACTAATATGCTTGGAACAAACATACCTCCTTTTCCTACATAAAGATTTGTTATAGCCAGGTGTGGTGGTGCATGTCTGTAATCCCTGTACTAGGGAAGCTGAGACAGGAGGATCACAATTTCAAGAACAGCCTAAGCAAATGGTGATACTCTCATCAACCTAGCGAGACCCTATTTCAAAATAAAAAAATAGGGCTGGGGGTGTAGCTCAGAGGTAGAATACCTCTGGGTTCAATCCCCAGTACCACACACACACACACACACACAAAAAAAAAAAAGATTGGTAATAAGACTTTTTTTCCTTTTGTAGTATTTGGAAAACTAAATAATTTTACCTGGCACTTAACACACTGCAAATTGTGGGGAGCTTCAGAAAGCCCAAGAAATATAGCAAGAAAACAGATTTGCCCTTTGCCTGGCTTTGGAAGTGTAGCAATTTTACCATTATTTTTGCAGTTAGGAGAAGTTATAAAATGTGTAAAAGAGCAACTTGTTAGTGAAGGAAGATTAAGAGGAAAACCAGAACATGGCCTGTTCCTGGTGAGCCGGGCCCTGTGAAATGCCAGCCGGGTAATGTGCAGCCTCTCGATGCGTGTGGTAGATGAGCACCACACCCGTCTTCCATTGCTGTCGACGGGCAGAGCTTTGACCTTTTCATGTCTCCTAGGCACCATCAAGAGCCCACCAAGGACCCCGTCATCCTGAACGCCCTCCTGCACATTTGCAAGACCATGCACGACTCAGTGAAGTAAGCCACCCTCGGAGCCGCAGCACAACGTGGACTGGGGTTAAGTTCCGCTAATAGTGCATTAGGGAACCGCTGGGCTGCTGGAGTGAATAACTTTAGTGGGTCTATTAAGATTCTGGCTAACAAAGAAAAAAAAGGAAGGCAAGGAGGCTGAGGCTAACCTTGAGAAAATGAGATGGCAGATTTTGTTGTTGTTGTTGTTGTTGTTTGCTACTGGGGATTGAACCCGGAAGTGTTCTACCTCTGAGCCCCACCCCCAGCCCTATTTTATTTTTTATTTTGAAACAGGGTCTCACTACTAAGTTGCACAGGCCTCACTAAGTAGCTGAGGCTGGCCGCGAATCTGCGATCCTCCTGTCTCAGCCTCCCAAGTACTGGGATTACAAGCATGCGCGACCATGCCTGGTGAGATGGCAGATGTTTTTACAAAGGGATTTCTATTGGGGAAAAAGTCTGGTTTCATCCAAGTGAACTCAAATCCCACATCTCCTAGAGATTTCTGAGTGAGACAGATAGTGTAATAAGTGTAATAATGAGCTTACTCATCCAGTAACGTAGCTTTTTAACTTTATGTCATTACTAACCAGTTATTTAAAATTCAAACAAAATTGCTTACATTTCTTATGCGAAGAACTTTATTTGCTCAAGATACTTGAGGCTCAGCTCTGTCTACTGGCCATACCTTTCCATCAAAGGCTGGACTCACTCCTCTGCCTGTGCTTTGTTTTTTTATTGTTGTTGTTTTGACTTGTTTTTTTTTTTTTACATATGTTTCCATTTGACTGTGCTTAAAACAATGCTTGCTTATTTGTGGCTGAAATTTTAGTTCCCCAAAGAATTGCAAACAGGGCAGCTTGATTTGCTGGAAAATGTTACAAAAATTGAGAAAATTGTTTTGGAACTTCACCATCAGCAAGCTACATTGTATTTATTTTCTTCCTTTTTCCTCTTTAGTTTTTTTTTTTGTGTGTGTGTGTGGTGCTGGAAATTGAACCACTGAATCCATGGGCATTCTACCTCTGAGCTATATTCCCAGCCCTTTTTATTTTTTTTGTTTTGAAACATGGTCTCTCTAAGTTGCCAAGGGTCTCACTAAGTTGCCGAGACTGGCCTTAAACCTGCGATCCTCCTGTCTCAGCCTCCGAAATAATGGGATTATAGGTATACACCACTAGGCCCAGCTTAGAATCTATTTCCATGGTTCTATGTTTTCAAATCCATGAGTGTTTGAAAAATCAAACTATCAAGAGTATTATGTTTCTTTTCATTATAAATGGGCCTTGGTAGACTTTAGTTAACAAAAATACATCTAGAAGACATTTCTATTTATTCATTTTTCTTGGCACTGGGATTAAACCCAGGGCATTCTACCTCCAAGCTACACCCCCAACCCTTTTTTCTTTTCTTTTTTTTTTTTTTTGAAACAGGGTCTCACTAAGTTGCCAAGGGTCTCTCTAAGTTGCTGAGACTTGTCTTGAACCTGCGATCCTCCTGTCTCAGCCTCCCAAATCCTGGGATCACTTGTAAGGTACTATTTTTTGGCTTAAGAGACACAGGTGGGGTACATCATCCAGGTACCCAGGTTCCTTCTATCTTGTTGCCCTGCGATCCCTGAGCAATGTCCTTGTCTTCCTTCTGGACACTTGCCTTCCTCAGCCATGTCCACAGTCCAGCCTGTGGCATTGAAGGACAGCAGCTTTCTTCTGGGGACAGTTCTTGGAAAGCTTACGCGCCACATTCACATCCTATTGTCATCCCTAGCCCAGAAGGAGGCTGGCAGACGTGATCTTAAAGAACTGAAGGGACATTGCATAATGGAAAGACGATGCACTGTTTGCCAAAACTCGTTTCCCCTAGAGCAAACCAAACAAAGACCTTTCTGTTTTCTCTGGACTATTAAATTTTCAAAAAAAATAAATCTGGGAGCCAGGCGTGGTGGCGCATGCTTGTAATCCCAGTACTTGGGAGGCTGAGACTGGAGGTTCTGGGTTTGCAGCCAGCCTCAGCTACTGCTGAGGCCCTCCGCAACTTAGCAAGACCCTGTTTCAAAATAAAGAATAAAAAATAGGGCTGGGGGTGTAGCTCGGAGTTAGAATGTCCCTGGGTTCAATCCCCAGTACCGCAAATAAATAAATAAGTTTGGGAGCTGGGCATGGTGGCGCATGTCTGTAATCCCGGTGCTTCGAAAATTGAGACAGGAGGACTATAGGTTCGAAGCCAGCCTTAGCAACTTAGATTCTGTTTCAAGCAAGCAAACAAACAAAAAATGGCTGGGGGTGTAGCTGGGGATACCCCTGGTTTCCATCCCCAGTACCAAAAATAAATAAATAAAAATTAAGTAAAAATGGGGAACTCTTTATAGGCCTTCATGTGGAAAATCAAAACTACAAAGACTATACTTTTCAATTTACATTTGTGTTAAATTTTCTATGAAATAGAAACAGCTGAGACCTATGATTTATGTTAAGATGCATCCCAAAATAAGATGAGCTGCTGGACGGAGAGGGGAGTGAATAGTCATCTGATAGAACAAGTATTGTTAAGGTGGTAATGGCCGCATCTCAATGGTGGGTGTGTAGGTGATTACTGGAAAGCAATTTGATGTGTGGTAGAGATTTTTAATAAGGTTAAAATTTCTCTGAAATAAAGAATTTGACATTGGACCTTGCTACCCAAATTCCAAAAAAGAGAAAATGAATGACCTTCTCATTTCTTATTAATATGTCTTGAGCTGGGTGTGGTGGCACACGCTTGTAATCCCAGTACTTGGGAGGCTGAGACTGGGGGATCCAGGTTTGCGGCTAGCCTCAGCTACTTAGTGAGGCCCTCCGCAACTTAGTGAGACCCTGTTTCAAAATAAAGAATAAAAATAGGGCTGGGGTGTAGCTTGGAGGTAGAATGCCCCTGGGTTCAATCCTCAGTACCGCAAAAAAAAAAAAAGTATATATATCTTGAGAATGGCATCTTTGAGGAAGAGAAGAAGCACATTTAAATTAACTTTTTTTCTGTGTGTGTGTGTGTGTGTGTGTGTCTATGTATGTGTGTGTGTGTGTATGTACATGTGTGTGTGTGGTACTGGGGATTGAACCCAGGGGCATTCTACCTCTGAGCTACACCTCCAGCCCTTTTCTATTTTTTATTTTGAGGCAGGGTCTTGCTAGGTTGCTGAGGGTCTAAGTTGCTGAGGTTGGAGGGGCTGGCCTGGAACCTGCAATTCTCCTGTCTCAGCCTCCCAAGTACTGGGATTACAGGCATGTGCCATCACACCCAACTCTGATTGCACATTTTTATCCAAAGAAAAATGAGCAGCCCGTCGGGAGTTTCTGAAATTTAGAAAATGCAAAATATTCTTACCTGTTGGATTGCTTACCTCTCACGTGGTTTATTCTTTCAGAAACCTTCATTTGTTGCCTCCATGTTAATTATGTACAATTATTGATTTTAGTGCACTCACGCTTGAGGATGAGAAAAGGATGCTGGCACATTTGATTAATGGGTTTATAAAAATGGTAAGTTTGGGAGGAGATGTTGCAGCGCTCTTGGAAACGTGACGTCATTGTTTATTCCTGTTCTGGGGAAAGCAGTTGACGTCGTGTTCCCTGGTGCTTTTTATTTTTACTGAGATAAGATGAAATTAGAAAACGTCTTACATTAACCAGGACTCCCCTGGGGACAAAGAGAGCCAAGACAAACCGACTTCAGGAAAAATACAAAGCAGGGAGTTTGGAAGAGGGATTTACTGGCTCGTGTGGCAAAAAGTCTAGGGATGGGACTCCAGAGGACCAGCCTCGGGCTCCCCAAGATGTTGTGAAGACCCGCCGAGCATGTCCATCTTTGGCTCTGTGCTCTGCTTCCTTGGCTTCCCTCTTGGACATGCTCGCTCCACTCCAATACTGCTCCATGTTCCCACCCCGCAGCCCGCAACTTAGTAGGAGGGGCTCCAGCAGTCGTCCTGGGATTGGGTCTCTTTGGATTAACTTGAGTGGTGATTGGCCAGGACGGGGAGACATCTGCATACTGAGTGATGCAAATCACAAGGACCCAGAGTGAGAAAAGGGGCTCCATGCTGGCTGGGCAAAATGCCAGATATCCCGCTCCCCGTCCCCTTACTGCTGCGGAGCAACTTGCCCCAAGTGCAGGGCTTTAATTAGCTGTGTGATTCGTCCTTACAGTTCTGTGGGTTGCTGGGTCACCAGGCTGCTCTGGGTGCTGTGGACTCCCGTGGCAGGATGGGGCTGGAGGACCAGGACGGATCACTTCCCCAGGTCTTGGCACTGGCTGTCGGCTGGGACATCTTGGTTTTCTTCCATGGGGCCTCTTTCTCCCCACTGTCCTCATCATTGTGGCCTCGGTTGAGCTGTTTTATGTGGTGTTGGCTTCCACGAGGACACAAATGGAAGCTTCCAGGTCTTTGAAGGTCAAGACTTGGAGGTGACACAGTGAACCTCTGCTGCCTTCTCTGCAGTTGTAAAAACAAGTCTCAGGCCCAGCCTCAATGGAGGGAGGGGAAGAGACCCTGCCTCTGATGGGAGAGTCCAAAGGGACTTTGCGAGTACTAGCAGAGCAGGAGGAATTATTGCAGCCTTCTTTGGAAACATCCCACCATTATACTCTCCCAGCCTGAACAATCTTTGCCCCAGGTCTTGGTGTTCAAAGCTAAAACACCAACTACTACCAATATATATATTTTTTTAGACAGTCTCACTATGTTGCCCAGCCTGGCCTTGAACTTCTGGGCTCAAGCGATCCTCCTGCCTCAGCCTCCTGAGTATCTTGGAACCACAGGTGCACACCACCACGTCTGGCTCAGTAGCTCCTATATTAATAGAAACGTCAGAACCCATGCTGACCCACACTGACCGAGATAAAAATGATGAGATCGCTTTGGAAATAACCTTGAAATTGTGACTTTTTTAACAAGACTCAATTTAACTCTCTGCCTGATTCCTTGGTTAAAGTGTCAATTCTGATGAAAATTCAGGGTTAGCCTCTCAGTTCCTACCTAGGAAATGTACCTATGGATTTTCATCCAGTGCCTCTCCTTTGTCCTGGTTTATACAGTGGACTGAGCAGTGGTATTTATCCTCTTATGACTTTGTCTGGAAGTCACTGAGTTGTAAAGGAAACAAGATGTGTAACCTGATAGCTATAATGGAAATAGCAAAGTTCAACCTTCGCCGGGCCAAAATGATTGATGTACCAGTAACGTTTCTCCTACTAACCAGCTGTTCATAAATTTCAAGAAACAAGGGAGGAGAGGAGTTTTTTCTGCTGGGGAAATTTCCTTCTATGACTCCGGCAGCCACTAGTGAGCTGCTGAGGTTAGGTCCCCATCAGGAAGCAGAAAGGTGTGACCCTATTTAGGGAAACCCCTCTGGCAAATAGCTCCCAAGAACCAAATTTATGTTCTGTGAGAAGGCCGGGGCTGACACACAAAATCCCATGATTTCCTTTCCAGAAGTTTCCTTCAAAGCCCGGGAAATCCTGTGTAGATTTTGAGCTTCTGTTTTATAGCCTCTGACTTGTTTTCTCATCTAGTGCCCACGTCATCCAGCTGAGATGGTAGTAGAAATATTTCTGTGATATGTGGGTTGAAGTAACAGAAAGCCTTTCTAGTCAGAGTACGTTAATGTGCATCTGTTTGCTTGGATTCCCTCTAAAGATGACACTGTCCCTTTTAACGTCTTTCTTCCTGATTTTAGGTTTCCTTTGGCCGCGATTTTGAACAGCAGCTGAGCTTTTACGTGGAGTCCAGGTCGATGTTCTGCAACCTGGAACCTGTTCTTGTGCAGTTAATTCATGTAAGGATTTCCATTCATTTGTTCATTCTCTCCATAAATACTTATTGATTATCGATATGCCGCACAGCAATTTGGAATTCTTTGCCTCGTGTAGCAACTATTCTCTTGGGCCAAAAGATGGTTTCTCAAAGACTAATAAAATCCATGACTTTGTTATGGATGGTTTTATTGACCTCTTTTTCTCTGTTTATTGCATATTCTTATTTGTGCATGCCAGCAGCAAAGAGATAAGTGATTTACACTGATTGCTTATAGAGATGGTAACCTGGGTCATTGTTGCCCAACCAGAGGTTTCCAACTTTCTCAGATTGTGGTATCTCAGTAACTTGGTGGCTTCTGGGCCCAAAGAAATAGTAACACTTCTGTTTATTGTAAGTTAGAGTCAGACAACTTTAGTGTTTATGGCCCAGCAACTTGGTAGCCATTTGAAAAAGTACTATACAGAGAATGAAAAAAACAATATATTTTTTTTGCGCTACCGGGCATTGAACGCAGGGGCGTTCTACCTCCGCGCTACACCCCCGGCCCTATTTTTTTTTTATGCTTTATTTTTGAAACCGGGTCTCACGAAGTTGCGGAGGGCCTCACTAGGTAGAGACAGAGAGAGACAGAGAGAGACAGAGAGAGACAGAGAGAGGAGAGAGATCGATCGATCGATCGTGCGCATGCGCATGCGCGCTGAGGCTGGCCGCGAACCCAGATCCTCTGGTCTCCGCCTCCCAAAGTGCTGGGATTACAAGCGTGTGCCACCACGCCCAGCCGAAAAAAACAATATTTTTGTTTCATTCTTTTTTTTTTTTTTTGTGGTACCGGGGATTGAACGCAGGGGCATTCTACCTCCGCACTACACCCCCGGCCCTATTTTTTATACTTTATTTTGAAACTGGGTCTCATGAAGTTGCTGTTTCATTCTTAAATAACCATAACTGCTCACTAATGATGCTTGTGTACTCTGGGCACTGCACAGTCTCCCAACCTTGGGATCAGATCAGACACTGCTACCCTTATTTCTGTTCCTCATTGGTTGTTTTTTTTTTCTTCATATTTGCTTTTGCACAGTACTTTTTATCATGTAGCTGCCAAACATTCAGTTTGCAAATGTATCATGTGACTGCAAGGGATGTAAGGCAGTCCAGTGTTGAGCCATGAGCTACCTTGGACCAGCGCTTTGTACCGGGTCCAACATTGCTGTTTCCCTAACTGTGGTGCCCTGCGGTCTGCAGCACCCTCCGGTGCCATGAGGCATGGTTTGGGAACAGTAGGTCCAAATTTTTCTTACCTGTGGAAAACTTCTTTTAGTCCCTTTAATTGCTTCATGTCTATTCAAGGAGAACCACCTTGTTATAATTTACTAGTTAGCAGGTTTCTCAGCACAACTAAAATTTTCTTTTTTTTTTTTTTTTTTTGGTCCTGGGGATTGAACCCAGGGCCTTCTACCTCTGAGCTACACCCCCAGCCCTCTTTTATTTTTTATTTTGAAACAGGGTCTAAGTTGCGGAGGGCTTCACTAAATTGCTGAGGCTGGTCGTGAACCTGCGAAACTCCTGTCTCAGCCTCCCAAGTACTGGGATGACAAATGTGCTTCACCACGCCCGGCTAGCACCACTAAATTTAAGACCTAATTGCAGACATTCTCTATAAAATGGGGTTAGGTAATAGTACCCACCCCATAGGGTTGTAAGGATCAAATGAGTTAATGATTATATATTAGCTGAATGATGTGGCCACAGTTCTTGCCATTCTTATTGTTAGTATTGCATAGCTAAATTGTATAATCTGCTCTGCTCTTAGATTTGGGAGTTTCTCTTAAGATTTCTAAGATTGTAAACTTAGAATGTGGGATTTCTGAGAGTAAGTGAATTCTAACTATTCATTAAACTAGAAAATGGTCGTTTTGGAATGCCGATTGGTAGGCATGACTAACTTAGTGCCTTTCGTTTTTCCGTCTTGGAGATGTTGGCTCGAGCCAAGATCTTGCCTCTTGACCCGTGCCTCTTGACCCTTCTACAGACTGGTTAGTAGTAGTATTTCAGAGCTCACGACTAACCAGTCTTGATTACAATTAGCTTGTTTGCAATGTCGTGCATATAGTTACTACCCTGAGGCGTTAATCTGGATCAGCCATCATTTCATTACCATTTCTGTTTTATGTCTTAACAAATCCAGAGTGTGAACCGGTTGGCAATGGAAACAAGGAAAGTCATGAAAGGAAATCATTCGAGAAAGACGGCCGCCTTTGTCCGGGTATGTACAAAACATAAGGACTCCCAGACTGTGAACTCTAGCCAGCTGTTTAGTTTGCAGATTTTCTTTTTCAGTACTGGGGATTGAACCCGGGGCATTCTACCTCCAAGCTAAACCCCCAGCCCTATTTTTTATTCTTTATTTTGAAACAGGATCTCACTAAGTTGTGGAGGGCCTCACTAAGTAGCTGAGGCTGGCCGCGAACCTGGATCCTCCGGTCTCGGCCTCCCAAGTACTGGGATGATAAGCGTGCTCCACCACGCCTGGCTTAGTTTGCAGATTATTAAGTCGTTCCCAGAGAAAGACAAGTGTGTCATGATAAGGGTGGTTTAGTATTCAGTTTTCAGATGAATTTTTCCCTGGCTGTGTATAGGTTGATCCATTTTCTTATTGTTTTCAAAAGAAACAATCCAAGGAGTCTTGAATTTTAATACAAGTTGAGCATCTCTAGTCCACAAATCCAAAATACTCCAAAATCTGAAACTTTCTGAGCACCAACAGGATGCCACAAATGGAAAAGTCCACATTATGAAATTATACATGAATTTTGGTTTAGACTCAGGTCCCATCCCCCAAGATACCTCATCATGTAAATTCAAATATTCCAAAACCAAAAATATGAACATTTCTGGTCTAAAGCATTTCGGGTGAGGGATTTTCAACCTGTATTTTTGTTTGTTTGTTTGTTTTTGGGTAGTGAGGATTGAACCCAGGGGTGTTCTACCTCCGAGCTACACCCCCAACCCCATTTTATTTTATTTTTTTGAAACAAGGGTCTCACTAGGTTACTGAGAGTCTTGCTATGTTGTTGAGGCTGGCCTCAAACCTGCAATCCTCTTGTCTCAGCCTCCCAAGTACTGGGATTACAGGCGTGTGCCAACATATCCAGCTTCAGTCTGTATGAATTTGAGAAGATGGTTGAGAGATGGATTTGCATTTTTGTGTGCCAGTTGAATTCCCTCTAATTTCTATTTAGTATATTATTATGATAAAATTTTTCTCTAATAATAGTATAACTTTGTACATAATAATAACATGCCTGTTACTGAATGGCTTACTAACTTTTTCCTCTTGGTAAGAGTTACACTCAAGTTTGAAAACAAATTTCAGCTTCTTGTGTATGCCGCTCAAAGTTTTATCAAAGCAATACGTGTTCATCCATGTGCTTGGAAATGAAACCAGGCCGAAACGATTAGAATGGAAATAAGCATGTGAGGCCTCTTTCCTCAGCTACCTTCAGCCTCTTCTTAGCAACCTCTTCTCCTTCTTCCATATTTCTAAGTAACTGATTTAAAAGGTTGCTTCTAGCCAGGCATGGTGGCGCACGCTTGTAATCCCAGTATTTGGGAGGCGGAGACAGGAGGATCCAGGTTTGCGGCCAGCCTCAGCTACTTAGTGAGGTCCTCCTCAACTTAGTGAGACCCTATTTCAAAGTAAAGAATAAAAAATAGGGCTGGGGGTGGAGCTCAGAGGTAGAATGCCCCTGGGTTCAATCCCCAGTACTGCAAAAAAATAAAAATAAAAATAAATAAATAAAAGGTTGCTTCTTAATTTACCAACATTAGGTGCCGTACTTCCTGCAGTGATGGAAGACTTATTTTTCATACATCATACTCCTCGTTTCCCCCTCTCCATCCTCCTAAAGATCTTGAGATATGGGAGGGGCAAGAGGGAAGAATTGCGGGGATTCGTTGTGTTTTTGCCAGGGAACGCGAGCCGGATGCGCATGGCAGTGTTGACCTGGCATCACGGCAGCGCTGACTCTGCCTCCCGTTTCTCCCCCTTTCCAGGCCTGCGTCGCCTACTGCTTCATCACCATCCCCTCCCTGGTGGGCATCTTCACGCGCCTCAACCTCTACCTGCATTCCGGTCAGGTCGCCTTGGCCAACCAGTGCCTTTCCCAAGGTAAGCCCGCCATTCCCCCACCTGCTGCTGCTCAGGAAAGCTGGCTGGGCCACGTGTGTATGCGTGTGTGCGTACAGAAAGAGATTTCTTTAAAGAAGAAAGAATAAAGTGATCAGTAAGTGCTGTCTTAAGTCTGTTTCTCTGGTAGGAAGCACATCGGTCACACACACATTTATAGTCGGGTAGAGGCAGATGATAGACCGTAGATATTTCTGGCAAGAACCTTCTTGAATCCATCTCAGGCCAGGTCCAGCAGCCCAAACATGATGGCTAAGGGCAGCTAGAGAACCTGAGAGGTCAGGACTGCTCGACCACTGCAGTGTTGGTTTTTGTTGTTCTTGGTGTTGGCTCGTGTGCCCAGAGACACACAAGTGGGTCTGATCCGTGTAGAAGGAATCCCTCCGGCTTGCTGTTGTGGATGACAGAGTTGCTCTGTAGCGGGCACAGATGCCATCCCCGAGGGTGTGTGGGAGTGGCTCATCTGAGAGGTCATCCCCGCGAGTCTTGGGAGGGTGACAGGGAAGCGAGGCGGGAAAGGGGAGACAGACCACAGTGTGCACTGGTAGGCTGTGGGCAGCTGGGGTTCATGCCCAGATCGGGGGTGATGTCGAACACACCTCGGTGTCACCCCACCTGACAGGAGAGGAAGTCACATCCTTTACCCTGTACGGCCTTCTCTAATCTGCTGGGCACTGCTGCTGGGAAATTGACTTCCTGGCACCCTGGCCTGGCGCTGCCTGCTCCACACACACCTGAGCCAAGAGAACGCCCCCAGGTGGAGCGCCCCAGGTGTTTGCTGCAGGGCGCCCTGGCCGCCTGCTTCAGTGGTATGTGCCAGGTCGTACAGGTAGAACCCCACAGGTTAGTGGTGATAAAGAATCCTAATGCAAGCCAGGCATGGTGGCACATGCCTATAATCCCAGTACTTGGGAGGCTGAGACAGGAGGATTGCAGGTTCGAGGACAGGCTCAGCAACTTAAGCTCAACTCTCAGCCATTTAGCGAGACCCTGTTTCAAAATAAAAATAAAATAAGGCTGGGGGTGTAGATTAGAGTAGAATGCCCCTGGGTTCAACCCCCAATACCAAAAAATGAAAAAAAAGAATCCTGATGCACGATGTTCAAGGAGCATCTGTTACGTGGCAAGCAGTCTGCACGTAGGTGAAACCCTAGCCCCAGCATCCTCCCAGTGGCCACATGAGGGCGGTGCCTCTTGCCCAGATGTGAAAACTAAGGCAGGGCGTGGGAAAGGAGCTGGCCTGGGCAGGGGTACTGGGGGGTCTCTGATTGACCCGCAGCCACACCCCTTCACGCGCTGAGCGTCTGCGGCACAAGTGGTCGGACGCTTAAGTGACTGGAGCTCGCTGTGGCTCCAGGCCAGGTGGACAAATGCCTTCCGTGGTCATTCTCCCCCGACCCCGCCTCACGGATTCTGCTGAGGCTAGCGCTCACCTCCTGCTGCCCTAGCGAGGACCAGCTGACCAGTGCCCCTCACTCCTGCAGTCTGCTGGCCCCGGCATGGCGGTCCTGGTGCTCCTCTGCGTCTTGATTCAACTGGGGAGCTGCATCAAGGCACCAGGGCTCTGGTCTTTGAAGTCTTCAAGCGTGGTTGCCCTCCAGGAGCCTTGTCACACTGCTTGGCTCTGTTATCAACTCCTGGGGGATCCCGGGAGCTTCCCTATGCATCTGGAATCAGACACCTTGCCCCCGAGTCCCCACGTGACCTGCCTGCCCTGTCTTCATCTTGAAGCAAGCTCCAGCCACACCGGCCTTTTCCTGTTCTTTGAACATACTAAGCTGCCTCCCATTCAGAGCCTTTGTACTTGCTGTTCCCTCTTTCTAGAATGTTCTTCCCCCAAGTGTTTTGCTTTATTATTATTATTATTATTATTATTATTATTATTTCGAGGCAGGTGATGAGAATCAAGCCACAGGTCTTTTTGAGGAGGCCTTTCTTGGCCACTGCAGCTAAAGTAGCTGCCCCCAACCCCACTTTGTCCCACCGCTCCGTCGTCCGCATTAGTGGCACTGCGCACGCCATGGGCTGACGTTTGTTAGTGCTTGTTTACTTATGGTCCAGGACACCCCATCTCCCACCTAGACAGACACCTGTCCTCACTGCGTATTGGTAAATGCGGAACTTTCTCCTGGAGTTTGCTTTGGTAAGGACGATGGGTTAGCAGCAAACAAAACAAAAACTAACAGCCACTGCCAAAAACCCGAAGACGTGCAAAATGAAAACTAGAAGATGTTTCTTTAGAGATTAGAGGTTTGAAATCTTCTTATAAATTGCTTCCCTCCTAAGAAGTTCAGGATGTGTAGACCCGGAGGCCTCCTGAGTTGGTTCCACCCGCACCGTGAGGAACGGACTGGGAGCCGCAGACACCAGAGCTGTGGGCTGCAAATGAAGGGTCTAGAGGCCTAGAAACTTCTTCCAACTTCACAAAATAACTATGACTCTGTCGTAGATTTCAAACAAAGGTATGACTGGAGCCCATATAGGGCTTCATGCTATTAGGAAGAAAAAAAAAGCAAAACAAAATTTCCCAGTCTAAGGTGCGGCTCCTCTGTCGTCAAAGATTTGCTGTTCCCCAGAACTACTCGAGTCATGACAGGTTCTCCCCGTCGTGCTGTTCCGTGATGCCCTCGTCCACACCGAGGGAAAGGGACAGCAGCGTCAGCCCAGCCCTGTACTCTGCCCACAGACGACAGCGGCCGCGTTAGGACCCTGGGCTCTGCGTCTGCGTCCTCGCTGGCTTTAAACTGCTGCTTGGGATCGGGAATGTGGTGTCCACTCGTGTTTAAAAATTTATCTGATGACTTTCACTTGAGTCCCTAAATGCCGGGGCGCTAAACCTTAAAAGCCTATTATCGTTGTTCTGAAAGCCACACGCGGCAATTGTTGTCCAAAATAAATAATGCGTTCAATTGCTGAGAAGGGGGAAGGCTAAATATAAATTAAATGAGGCTTGTGGAAATGGGCCGCTTTTGTTTATCCCTCAACATCCTCCCTTTTCAGCTGGTTATAAAACATCACCCTTCCCCAGTTCGTTTTCTTGCCTTCCCTAATCCAGCCTCGATTCATCTTCCGGGCTGTGGTGTGCCAGGGCTGGGTCCAGGACTGGACCCCTCTGCCTGCCAGCCGGGGTGGGATGCTGAGGAAGGGTAGTGTAGGGGCCAGTTCTGTTCCCTTGTTCGTACCCCTGCACGAGAAGGGGTCACGCTGGGATGTGTCCATCGCCCAGAGAGCTTGTTGGAAAGAAGACTTGCAAATCAGTTGTTTGGCCACCTGCCTCCCTCCCAGAGGTGGCCCAGAAACGCCTTTTTCTCTTTTCTTCCAGCCCCTGCACCAGATAACTTCCTGCCCTTGTTCATCAGGGGCTCTTTCTGGAAGATTATTGCCAGGCCGCAGCCAGGGCAGTCTTTCACCCTTTATTTTTTACCTCTATTCCTTTATCTTTCCAGTGTCTAAGCTCAAAAGAGGAAAGGGGTACTAGTCAATCATTCTATTCTCTGATTCCACTTTTTTTGTGTGTGTGTGTGATACTGGGGATTGAACCCAGGGGTGCTCTACATCTGGGCTACACCCCAGACCTATTTTTTATTTTTTTGAAACAGAGTCTCACTAAGTTGCAGAGGGCCTCACTAAGTTGCTGAGGCTGTCCTCAAACCTGCAATCTTCCTGTCTCAGCCTCCCAAGTACTGGGATCACAGACCCAGCCACCACACCCAGCTCCAGTTCCACATTTGGAACTGGAGTTCCAGTTCCACAGGTGAAAAACATTAAGAGGTAGGGTGGGGACATACATTGCGTTCTTTCTTTCTTTCTTTCTTTCTTTCTTCTTTCTTTCTTTCTCTTTTCCTTCCTTCCTTCCTTCCTTCCTTCCTTCCTTCCTTCTTTCATTCTTCTTTTTTTTTTGTGGTACTAGGGGTTGAACCCAGGGCATTCTACTCCGAGCTATACCCCCAACCCTATTTTTTTATTCTTCATTTTATTTATTTATTTATTTATTTATTCATTTATTTATTGCAGTACCAGGGATTGAACCCAGGGGCATTCTACCTCTAGGCTACACCCCCAGCCTTATTTGTTATTCCTTATTTTGAAACAGGGTCTCACTAAGTTGCGGAGGGCCTCACTAAGTAGCTGAGGCTGGCTGCGAACACCTCCCAAGTACTGGGATTGCAAGCGTGCGCCACTACGCCCGGCTATTCTTTATTTTGAAACAGGGTCTCACTAAGTTGTGGAGGGCCTCACTAAGTAGCTGAGGCTAGCCGCGAACCTGCAATCCTCCTGTCTCAGCCTCCCAAGTACTGGGATTACAAGTGTGCGTCACCATGCCCAGCCAGGACATTGCATCTTTAATGGGACATGTATAAACTTTTTTCTTGTCCTGATTCCCCAAACAACATAACTATTAATGCAGCATTTGTTATATGTGATATTATAAGTAATCTAGAGATTATTTAAGGTCTATGGACCTATGCAGAATATGCATAGATTATATGCAAATTCTGCACCATTTTATTCAAGGGACTTGAGCATCCTTGGATCTGGGTATCTTCAGGGGTCCTGGAAGCAATGCCCTGCAGCCCTGCAGACACTGAGGGACAACTGTACTTTGTGAGGACATGGGAGGGGCAGAGGAAGGGAGGATTGGCATTCCAAGTAGAGAAAATGACCTAGGCAGCATCACAGAGGGGTGGAATTGCCTGGGGCGTTTGGTGAATAGCAGGATGCCGGGATGAGACCCTGCTCAATGGTGACTTTCAAGTGTCCTGAATGCAGTGGTCCCAGCCTGGACGCCACCACGTAGGAGCCAGATGCCCTTGGATGAGTTGGCCTTTTTCTGCCTCGGTTTCCCCATCTGTGAAGTGGAGGGGATGACGGGCTCCTGTCTGTTGAGATGAGATGAGATAATGGCCACAGAGCACCGGGCCACTGGTGCACAGCAGCTGCTCTGTAAGCCTCATGTTGGTGTCGCCGTCTCTCTAATGGTGGAAGCAGGCCGCGGGCTTTCAGGAGTCGTGAGCGTTGACTCTGGTTTCAGAGTTTCAAGAGTCAACTAACTTCTTATATGCAGAAACTTGAGGAATCTACGGGAAGCTGGTCTTTGTTTCAAAATTAAACAGCTCTGTTATGTTGAAAATAAGTCTGCAGTTCCTCCCGGCTGGAACAGAATAGAGAGAACAAGTAAAGCAAAGGAGTGGTAAAACCAAGAGCAATTTTTGTTATTGTCATTAATGATAATGCTTTTCCTTCCTTCCATAGAGTTCTCTCCCCTTCCTCCCCCCACCACCCCCTGTGGTACTGGGGATGGAACCCAGGGCCTCACACATGCTAGGCAAGCACTGAGCTACATCCCCAGCCATGTGTGTGTGTGTGTGTGTGTGTGTGTGTGTGTGTTCTACTGGGATTTAACCCAGATGCATTCTACCTCTGAGCCATACTCCCAGCCCTTTTTTATGTTTTGCTTTGAAACAGTGTCTCCATTGCCAAGGTTGTCCCCGAACCTGCAATACTCCTGTCTCAGCCTCCTAAGTACTGAGATTACTGGCATGTGCTGCCACCACGCTCAGCCCAAGCCCTTTTTTAAATTTTGAGACAATGTCTCACTAAGTTACCCAGGCTGGCCTCAAACTTGCCTCAGCCTCCCTAGTAGCAGTGATTACAGGTGTGCACAGCTGCACCTACTTCTCCCCTTCTTTTCAATTTTACTTTTTAAATTTAATTTAGAGCCAGGCGTAGTGGTGCATGCTTGTGATCCCAGTACTTGGGAGGCTGAGATCAGAGGATCCAGGTTCGCGGCCAGCCTCAGCTACTTAGTGAGGCCCTCTGCAACTTAGCGAGACCCTGTTTCAAAATAAAGAATAAAAAATAGGGCTGGGGTTGTAGCTCGGAGGTAGAATGCCCCTGGGTTCAATCCCCAGTACCGCAAAAATAAATAAATAAATAAATAAAATAGGGCTGGGAGTGTGGCTCAGAGGTAGAATGCTCCAGAGTTCAATCCCCAGTATCACACACACACACACAGTGGGTAAGTTATCCGACACAGGGTAATCATAATACGGCTCCATTTATTCAGTGCTGACTCGGCCAAGTTTGAAATCTTGAGTCTGGGTTCTCATAGTTTAACCATTTGAAGGAGGTTCTAATAGGAAATGTAAGCAGCAAGCGGGGAAAGTTATAATCAGAATGGCCACTGTGACTCCTGGACTTCTGAAGTTTTTGTTAATGAATTATGAATAAGCACAATTGAAAACGCATACCTTTGCCGGGCGTGGTGGCACATGCTTGTAATCCCAGTACTTGGGAGGCTGAGACCGGAGGATCCCGGTTCACGGCCAGCCTCAGCTACTTAGTGAAGCCCTCAGCAACTTAGTGAGACCCTGTTGCAAAATAAAGAATAAAAAATAGGGCTGGGGGTGTAGCTCGGAGGTAGAATGCCCCAGTACCGCAAAAAAAATGTATTTTAAATTTAAGAGCTTATCACATGTAGCATCTTTAGGAAAACCATTCCTGGCCTCCCCCACCCAGCCTCAGACAAACAGAGGTCAGCTTATCTGTAAGATGTGTCATCCCATAGCTACTGAACAAGTAAATATTGTAAGTAATTGTCTGCCCCACCCCTGGCCAAGAGCGCCAGCTCCGTGGAGTCCCACCTGTCGGTTCGCTCCGGCGTCCGTGGCTCTTGGCGCGTGGCCTTCCGCGTGGGTGCTCAGTGAGTGCTGAGCGGAGTGAATGTGACTGTGTGATAATGATGGTTGGTAGTTCTTAATAATGCTGGTAATACAATGGGCATAATTCCTAAGCAACAACTCCCATTCAGAAGAGAGTCCCATCAAAGCCCTGGTAGTAGGATGAAATAATTTCATGTTGATGGAAAAAGAAACAAAGTCAAGTTGAAGCGTGTGCTCAGGTTCCTGGACTCAGCAAATGAAGCTGTCGTCTGTTTCTGTCCGAGGGACGTGGGACTTTCTTCAGCAGCTGCTGAAGATGCAGAGTTGTGAAGCCACTGGCTACTGCAAACCGCAGCAGCTGAAGAAAGTAGCGAGGGCCTGGCGTGGTGGCACACACCTATAATCCCAGTACTTGGAGGCTGAGACAGGAGGATTGCAGATTCGAGGCCAGCCTCAGCTACTTAGCGAGGTCCTCCGCAACTTAGTGAGATCCTGTTTCAAAATAAAATAGGCTATGGGTGTAGCTGAGAGGTAGAATGCCCCGGGGTTCAATCCCCAGTACCTTCCCTGCCCCCCCACACACATATACACGAGAGTAGCCAGGGACAGTAGCATGGAGGAGGATCGCTTTAGATTTCCTCTTCCTAGAGAGTAAAGAGTGGCTTTTGAAGCAGAAAAAGTGTTTTGCACCCACTTGCCAAGTCCTCGGGTTTATGTTTGATGTGACTGTTTTCACAAGCCCCGAGGCCTCTTTGGTGAATCCAGAGTCAGTTGCTTCAGCAGGGACAGTTCCCAGGTGGGCAGATGGCAGAAAGCTTGTCACCTGCACTCACATCTGTCCACATGTGATCCAGCTACCTTACACGGTGTGAGAGCTGGAACCCACAGGGAAGGGCGTGGGCAAGTCTCCCCGTAAGACCCCTCCTCTCCTTGTAGTGAGCGGCTGCGATTCCTTCCTCCTGCCGGCAAGTCTCGGTCAATCCTGATATGCGCCAAGCGTCAGAAATAAGAATGCACTTAAAGAGACTATGTTCTGGGAGGGGAGAGCTATACTCCCAACCCTATTTTTTTAAATTTCGTATTTATTTTGTATTTTATTTTAAGTACTAGGAGGGACGGAGGGAGGGAGGGAAAGAAGAAAGAAAACAAAGAACTAGAATTAAGATGAGGAATACCAGCCGGGCATGGTGGCGTATACTTGTAATCCCAGTACTTGGGAGGCTGAGACAGGAGGATCGCAGGTTCGTGGCTAGCCTCAGCTACTTAGTGAGGCCCTCTGCAACTTAGTGAGACCCTGTTTCAAAAATAAAGAATAAAAAATAGGGCTGGGGGTGTAGCTTGGAGGTAGAATGCCCCTGAGTTCAATCCCCAGTACTGGGGAAAAAATTGAGGGCTACCTAATCCTAAACATAGGGAAACATAAGCCTACTGTTCACAGAGAGGGTGCTGCACCTGCCATAGCTCCAGCAGAGGGGACAGAACAGCCACCATCCTGCAGCACCGCACAGGTAGGACTTAGGTGACACTTGGGCTGAGCGTGCTCGGCTCAGTGTGAGAGCCCTGGACAATTCAAAGAGAAAAGAGGGAGCACAAGTGTACAAGAGCCTGCTGATGGCGCTGCTGAAATTGGGACGTAATTGATATGTCCCAAGTGGCCTTTTCACATTAAATATTAATATTCAGAGTGAATGTAAAGTGCATGCTGCGTAAACCCGGTGGTGAAGTCAAGGTTAGATTGAGCTGTCACTGGTAACAGTTAAGCAATAACGAATGAGGCGTTTAACTGTAACTAGGCATTCACACTGCTTTAAATCTTGCTTTAGATATGTACCGCTAAAATAAGCAGAACCCGGCTTTAATATGGAACGTGCAAAGGATGGGAGTCTTCAACCCCTTGGAACATTTTGTCTTGAGAAATTGTGATGTTCCCACTCCTAGATTTCCCTAGACTAGGACAGCTGTCCAGCTGAGTTATCTAGGGGGACATGTGATGGATAGAAGGGCTGGGAGTGGTGTGAATTACCTTAGAGGTCTTGTTTGGCCTCAGGAGTTTATGACTGATGGGTAGTCAAGATTTCCATTAGTACTGGACACGGTGGTGCAGGCCTGGAATCCCAGCTACTGGGGAGGATGAGGCAGGAGGATAGCAAGTTTGAGACCAGCCTGGGCAATTTAGTGAGACCCTGTCTCAAAATAAAATAAGAAGGGCTGGGGGTGTAGCTCAGTGATAGGGCACTTGTGTAGCATGCAAGAGGCCCTGGGTTCAGTCTCCAGCACTGAACAACCAAAAAAAAAAAAGATTTCCAAGCCGGGCGTGGTGGTGCACGCTTGTAATCCCAGTACTTGGGAGGCAGAGACCGGAGGATCCGGGTTCGCGGCCAGCCTCAGCTACTTAGTGAGGCCCTCCGCAACTTCGTGAGACCCGGTTTCAAAATAAAGTATAAAAAATAGGGCCAGGGTGTAGCTTGGATGTAAAACGCCCCTGGGTTCAATCCCCGGTACCGCAAAAAAAAAAAAAAAAAAAGATTTCCATTAGCACTGACCTGATGCATTATTAAACAAACATGCCACCATCCTTAAAGGCGGGCTGGTTAGCACTTCTCAACTGTCTCCTATCATTCATGTACTGAACCATATTCCATATCACCAGTGCCAAGGACACAGGAGGCTGAACATGCTCCTGTAGGTCATTGTTAAATCCAAATTTATTTTATCATGTCTGGAGAGTGTTTGGAGAGAATTGTCCTGCATCCTGATGAAAATATAGACAATCTGTATGTTAAATTTTGTTGGTGTTTATAAACCTACAATGTTCATTTGGAAAAGTTCCAACAATACAGAGGAAAAAAAAAGTAGGACTTTGAAAAAGTAAAAAGTCCTAAAATAATAGTTTCCAATAATATGCTCTGTCTCCCCTACCCCTTTCCTCCAAAAATTTATTGATAACAGTTTGGATATTTTTCTCAATTTTTTTCTTTTATATATCCATTAAAAATATTATTTTTATGTTTCTCATTTATTTAACATACTTTTATTGCTGTATTACATATCATAATGAGTAATAGGAACATACGTGCACACGACACTTGGTGTGCGTCCCTCTGCATCCTACCCTCCCCCTCCCCTCCCCATACATGTCATTGAGATTGGTATTGATAATTTATTTTCTCTCTGCCTCTATTCTGCCTGCCTTCCTCTCCTCCGCTTTCCCTTCCATCTATCTGTATTCTCATATATACACGCAATCCCCTAACTCCCCCCTTAGAAATGAGGCTGCATCTTCTACCATGTTTCTCATAAGCTGTTTTGGCGTATCAGGAAATCTTGGGCACCGCGTCAGTACATACAGATCTGCCCCATTCTTTGTAATGCTGTTCAGTATTCCATTTCTCTTTTTTGGAAGTGCTATAAATTATTTCCCCCAACCCCCTCTCTACTTTTTTCCCCCAAAAATGTTCCTTCTATTGAAACACATTTGGATTCTTTCCAAATTTTTGCTCCTGCAGACAATGAGCAAACCTGCGTCTTAATTCCGAGCATTTGAAAGCTTTCCGACAGTTGTCCGATTGACTGATGTGTTAGTCTCTTAGAACATGAAACCCTGTTGTTTAGACAGAGACATATTTGAAGCCTTGGTGCAAAAAAGACAGCAGCGGGGCCGTCCAGGGACGTGCATGCGGGAGGCCGCGGCTCCTGAGTTATGCAGAAGCGGCCCCAGAGCATAGCGTGAGACCTTTTAAAGTCTCAAGAGGAAGCGTCCTGCAGGCAGAGCTGCCTGGAGAGCTCGTACCCTAGAGTACGAGTCGCTTCATGGAGTTGCTGACCAGAGAGGAGCCTCACTGGCACACTTACCGTGTGATGTAGGGTGGCATCCTCATTGGTCCCCACAAAGTATGTGTTCCTCTCAGCTTAGTGCTGCATCTTACACAGTCAGAGGCCTGGGGTCGGGGGGTCCTTAGAATAGCAGGAGTCACAGGATGATAATCTTTGTGAATGGAAATCTGATTTCTCCTCTTTTCTGTAGGTCTGACTGATGGGTTGATTGCAATACTGGGGATTGAACACAGGGGTACTCGACCACTGAGCCACATCCCCAGATCTTTAAATTTTACTTTATTTTATTTTACTTTATTTTTGCAATCTACCTCTGAGCTACACCTCCAACCCTATTTTTTAATTCTTTATTTTGAAACAGGGTCTCACTAAATTGCGGAGAGCCTCACTAAGTAGCTGAGGCTGGCCTTGAACCTGCGATTCTCTGTCTCAGCCTCCCAAGGACTGGGATTACAGATGTGTGCCACCATGCCTGGATATTGTGTGTGTGTGTGTTACTGGGGATTGAATCCAGGGGCATTCTACCTCCAAGCTACCTTCCCAGCCCTTTTTATTTTACTATTTGGAAACAGGGTCTCACTACATTGCTGAGGCTGACTTCAAACCTGTGCTCCTCTGTCTCAGCCTCCCAAGTACTGGGATTACAAATGTGAGCCACCATGCCCGGATTTTTTTTTTTTTTTTTTTTTTTTGAGACAGGGTCTCACTGAATTGCTGAGGCTGGCCTAGAACTTGGATCCTCTTGCCTCAGCCTCCCTAGTGGCTGGAATCACAGGCAAATGCCACCATGCCTGACCTTCCATAGGTGTTTGTTTGTTTGTTTGTTTGTTTGTTTGTTGTGGAACTGGGGATTGAACTAGGGGCATTGTACCTCTGAGCTACAACCTCAGCCCTATTTTTTATTCTTTATTTGGAAACAGGGTCTCACTAAGTTGCAGAGGGCCTCACTAAGTAGCTGAGGCTGGCCGCGAACCTGCGATCCTCATGTCTCAGCCTCCCAAGTACTGGAATTACAAGCCTGTACCACCACGCCGGCTTTTCTATAGGTTTTTTTTTTAAATCCAATATATATTATATTGAATCATCTTTTGTGGCTTTTAATAGCTACAAAATAAAGTGGTGTTGACATTAGCCAGACACAATGCCATACACCTGCAGTCCCAGCTCCTTAGGAGGCTGAGGCAGGCGGATTGCTTGAGCCCAGGAATTTGGGGTTAGCCAAGGCAACATAGTAAGATCCAGTCTCTTAAAAATTAAAAAAAAAAAAAAAAAAGCCAGGCGTGGTGGCTCACGCTTGTAAT
Organism: Glis glis; assembly: GCA_004027185.1. NCBI lineage: Eukaryota > Metazoa > Chordata > Mammalia > Rodentia > Gliridae > Glis > Glis glis. The sequence continues at coordinate 49,969 of PVJS01001039.1, read as the reverse complement.
CTCAGTATTTGGGAGGCTGAGACCGGAGGATCGCAGGTTCCTGGCCAGCCTCAGCTACTTAGTGAGGCTCTCCGCAACTTAGGGAGACCCTGTTTTGAAATAAAGGAATAAAAAACAGGGCTAGGGGTGTAGCACAGAGGTAGAATGTCCCGGGTTCAATCCCCAGTACCGCAAAAAAAATTTTTTTTAATTTAAAGAGGAACTATGATGTTGACATGATTATTCGGGTCTAACTGATGAGGAATCCGTTTTTCACATACAATCGCGTTTGCGCTATACTTACTAAGCGAACATGGAGATGTCTCCCAGACAACATTTCCTATATGGGGCCCGCCTTCTGAGGATGGGAAGAAAGTGTGCTTTGGAACCCTGTGCGCCCAGCCCTTAATAACTGTTTATTTTAGCTCCCTCCTGTAGAATAGGAACTGGGTGGAGCGGTTGAGAGGAGCCAAGTGCAGGGGACAAAGCCACTCTCTCTTTAATGAGACATAATAATAGGCACATTCTCTGGGCCACTCAGCAACAAACACATAAATAGAAAAAAATTAATGGCCTTTCAAGTTGCTTGGAGCTGAGTTTAGTTCCCACTGAGAAGAGCTCTTTGCCCTGATTCACGACGTTCTTGAAGTTTTCACTGGAAAGCAAAGCTACCAGGCCTGGGGCCTTTTCCCGCAGAAGGACGACAGTCAGGCATGGAGTCCAGGTACCTGCCTGCATAAAGGGGGTAACATCTGCTTTTTCTTTTTCATTGTGGGAAAATATACATAAGGTAAAACTTAACCCGGGCATGGTGACACATGCCCATAATCCCAGTACTTGGGAGGCTGAGACAGGAGGATCGCAGGTTCAAGGCCAGCTTCAGCAACTTCATGAGACCCTCAGCAACTTAGTGAGACCCTGTTTCAAAATAAAATAGGGCTGGAGGTGTAGCTCAGAGGTAGAATGCCCCTGGGTTCAATCCCCAGTACCGCACACACACACAAAGAAAAAACTCACCATTTTAAGTGTACGGTTCGGTGGCATTGAGTCCATTCACAGTGATGTGCAGTACCACCACTGTCCATTTCCAGAACTTTATCATCATCCCAAACAGAATCGCTGCTCTGTACCCATGCAACAGTGCCTTCCCATCCCCAGCCTTCCCGTTCTTCCGGTCTTCATGAATCTGCCTATTCTAGGTACCTCGTGCAGGTGGAATTCCGCAGCATTTGTGTTTCTGCGTCTGAGTCGTTTAACTTAGCCTGATGTCTTCAAGGTTCATCCATGCTGCATGTATCAGAATTTCATTCACTTAGTTTTTTCTTTTTCTTTTTTTGTGATACTGGAGAATGAACCCAGGGGCATTCTACCTCCGAGTTACACCCCAACCAGTTTTATATTTTTGTTTTGAAACAGAGTCTCGATAGGTTGCTTAGAGTCATGCTAAGTAGCTGAGGCTGGCTTGGAACCTGTGATCCTCCTGTCTCAGCTTCCCAAGTACGGGGATTACAGACGTGCACCACCATACCTGGCTAGAATTTCATTCACTTTTAAGGCTGAATGAATAGTATTCCCTTTAACGGATAGAGAACATTTTGTTTATCCTTTTATCAGTTGACGGACATTGGGTTGTTCCCGCCTTGTGGCTGTTGTGATTCACCGTGCCGTAAGCAGCAGTGCGCGGGTCTGTTTGAGTCCCTGCTGTCAGTTATGTGGGGTGCACACCTAGAAGCCGGTTTGCAGGATCAGGCGGTAATTCTATGTCTAACGTTTTGAGGAACGCCCACGTCTTTGTTCCCAGCTGCTACACCATTTCACATTCCCACCAGCAAGGTTTTTAATTTCTTCACATCCTTGCCAGCATTTGTTATTTCTCTTTTCTTCACTTATCCATTTTACAGCTGCCCTCCTAATGGACATGAAGTGGTCTCTCGTGGTTTTGATTTGCACCTTCCCTAATAGCCAGTGGTGTTGAGCACCTTTCCACGTGCCCAGCAGCCGCTTGGATGTCTTCATCAGAGATGTGTCTATTTCAGTTCCTTGCCCATTTTGTAATTGGGTTGTTCACTTTTCTCTTGTTCTCAGCTCTTTTAAGATTTTCTTTCATCTGGATTCTTTGGGGTTTTTTTGTTTTGTTTTAGTACTAGGGATTGAACCCCGGGGCCTTCTACCTATGAGCTATACCCCCAGCCCTATTTTATTTTTTGTTTTGGAACAGGGTCTTGCTAAGTTGCTGAGGGTCTCCCTAAGTTGCTGAGGCTGTCCTTGAGCCTGTGATCCTTCTGTCTCAGCCTCCCAAATACAAGGATCACAGGTGTGCGCCACCATGCCCAGCCTTCATCTGGTTCTCAAGGAGGTGGTCAGCTCAGCTGCTGAGTGCCTGAGTTGGATTCCCTTTGCTTGAAATATGGCGGTGCTGGAAGGGACAGCCATCACATTGTAAAGTTTAGTAGACTCTCCAGCCATAAGCCACGAGGCTCTGCCTTTCTGGAAAGGAGGGGAGCAGAGAGATCCACGTTAGAGGCCTAAGAGGGGTGGAGCCCACCTAACTCAGACTGCATATTCTGAAGTATTTCCACCCAGCCCACTTCTCAAGTTGATGTAAGGTGACTTTTACACAAAAAGGTGTTTGATGTAATAAAACCAGAAATCACAAACACAAGGGCTGGAGTTGAAGAAGAATCAGATCAGAAATGGAGGCTGGGGTGAGCTTTTCCAACCAAAGAAGAAAACTAGCTCTGAGCTTCCCGACAGTCACAGGAAAGAGCGAAGTCAGCGAGCCACCCAGATTCCCTAAGAGGACACAGGCGTTCATTGGGAAGGATGGCTTTCCTTTTCCCTTGGCTGGACAGGAGTCACTGCACGGAATGGCCACACTGAGAGAGGCAGAGGGTTCGAGATTTGAAGTCTGACCTGGCTTCAAATCCTGCCTCTGAGCAGTTTTAAGATGTAAACTTGGGAACACAGCCTCATGGCGTGGTCTTGACTGTTAAGGGCAAGGTGAACTCTGCAGCGTGGCATGGTGCCCAGCGCGCAGTCAGTGTTCAGATGTCTGCTGCTGCTGCTGCTGCTGCTGCTGCTGCTGCTGCATGTCCCCTACCACCTCTGCCTTGAGGCTGCGGCCTCCCCACTGCTCTACCTGCCTTCACCAGGCCTCTCCATGTTCTGCCTGCTAAGCAGCTCTGGATTATCTATCTCTCTGGTTGCAAAAGGCTCCTGAAGAATAAACATAATTCTGTTATGGACTAAGAGTATGAGCTACTTAAAGACAGGGCCTGGGAGCTGGCCTCTCTTTGTTCTGACACATATTTTTTTTCTTTCTTTTTTTTTTTTTGCAGTACTGGGGATTGAACCCAGGGGCATTCTACCTCTGAGCTCTACCCCTAGCCCTATTTTTTTTCTTTATTTTGAAACAGGGTCTCTCTAAGTTGCAGAGGCCTCACTAAGTAGCTGAGGCTGGCCGCAAACCCAGATCCTCCTATCTCAGCCTCCCAAGTACTGCGATGACAAGCGTGCACCATCACGCCTAGCTTAATCATTATTTTTTAACTTGTGGTAAAAATGCATGAAAGTCGCCCTTTTAACCATCTTTAAGTGCTTAGTTCAGTATGTTCACATTGCTGTGTAATAGCTCTCTAGAATTTTCTCATCCTGTAAAGCCAGTTCACCCTTTCAACCCCATTAAGCAACAGCTGTCCACTTCTGCTTCCCCACAGTCCCTGCTGTCTGCACTTCACTGCATGTTTCTGACCACTCCACTTACCGCATCCGGGTGGAATCGTACAGTCTCAGTCTGTGATTGGCTTGTTTCACTTAGCGCCGTGTCTCCACGGTTCATCCACGCTGCAGCATGTTACGTGATTTGCTTCTTTTTAAGGCTGAATCCCACTGCACTGTATGTATAGGCCGCCTTTTGGTCAGCCACTGCTTTGCCGTGGACACTTGGTTTGCTTCCGCCTCTTGGCTGTCGTGAACAGTGCTGCAGTGAACGTGAGTGTGAGTCTGCGGATCATATGGTAATTCCATTTTTAGAGTTTTGAGAAAGCTCCATACCGGCTTCCATTCCTACCACTAGTGGTGGCTGGGCCTAGTTCTTCACCAACACTTGTTGTTTTTAGAGAAGTCATCTTAAGCCGGGCGTGGTGGAGCCCGCTTGTAATCCCAGTACTTGGGAGGCCGAGACAGGAGGATCGCAGGTTCGCGGCCAGCCTCAGCTACTTAGTGAGGCCCTCTGCAACTTAGTGAGACCCTGTTTCAAAATAAGGAATAAAGAAATATTGCTGGGCGTGGAGCTCAGAGGTAGAATGCCCTTGGGTTCCATCCCCAGTTCCGAAAAAAAAAGAAAGAAGCCATCTTAATAAGTATGGAGTGAATTGCATCGTAGTTTTGATTTGCATTTCTCTAATGGTTATCGATATTGAGCATCTTCTCATGTGTTCATGGACCATTTTATGTATTTTTATATGCAAAAAGTCTATTCTGGTTCTTTCATTTTTTTTTTGTACTGCAAATTGAACCCAGGGGCATTCTACCTCCAAGCTATGCCCCCAGCCTTATTTTATTTTTTATTTTGAAACAGGGCCTCCCTAAGTTTCTGAGGCTGGCCTGCGATCTTCCTTTCTCAGCCTCCCAAGTTCACCAGGATTACAGGCAGGCAACACCATGCCTGCTGCTGTTCTTTGTTTTTTTTTTTTTTTTTGTGGTACTGGGGATTGAACCCAGGGGCGTTCTACCTCCGAGCTCCACCCCCAGCCCTATTTTTTATTCTATATTTTGAAACAGGGTCTCACTAAGTTGCAGAGGGCCTCGCTAAGTAGCTGGCTGTGAACCCGGATCCTCGGGTCTCAGCCTCCCAAGTACTAGGATTACAAGGTGTGCCACCACGCCCGGCTATTCTTTGCCATTTTTTAACCAGGTTATTTGTTTTGGTTGTTGTTGAGATATAGGAGTTCCTTCTGTGATCTGATTGTTAACCTCTTATCAGATTATATGACTCAAAGGTATGTGTTTCTTTGTAAAAACCCAAATCTGATCGTATTGCTTGGCTGACCAAAGGTGGAGGGGGGTGGTTGGCCTTTAAATTCCACTCAGCTTGACCTTTACCATGCTTGGGTGACTCTTGGCTGTCACTCACCTTCTGAGCTCACGTCCCCATCAGAGGACGGAATTAATGCTACCTTTCCTATAGCCTGCTATAGGACTGAGGGTACGAGCTACTTAAAGACGGGGCCTGGGAGTTCTATGGGTTCCGGAAATACTGCCATTTACTATTTGTCCACAAGACAGAAGACCCTGCAGCCTCGGACTCCTTCTGGGAGATGCGTCACCAGGACCGCTCTCGGGGGCCTCCTCCCTGAGTCCTGTATCTGATCTCTGCCCCCAACAAGATTGAGACCAGCTGCTTCATTTCTCCCTTAAACCAAAGTCTAGCAAGCTCCTGGCGCAGAAGCGTCCCCTAGCATGATTTCTTGCTCTCACACTTTACCCCCTGTGTGTCCACAGCACCCACGAGAGTGTCCTGCTCATAGCTGGTGCTTCATAAGTTTGCTTAGGGGAGCCGGGCGTGGTGGCGCATGCCTGTAATCCCAGTACTCGGGAGGCTGAGACAGGAGGATCATAGGTTCGAGGCCAGCCTCAGCAACTTAGAGAGGCCCTCCTCAACTTAGTGAGACCCTGTTTCAAAATAAAGAACAAAAAATAGGGCTGGGGGTGTAGCTCAGAGGTAGAATGCCCCTGGGTTCAATCCCCAGCACCACAAAAAATAAAAATAAAACAAGTAACTTTGCTTAGGAGAATTTGGAAAGGCTGTGAGTATGGGATTTGGGAGACAGCCTGGTGAGGAAGCTTCCAGAACGGAGCTCATTTTTTACAGAAAGCCCTTGGAGGGGTGTCTTTCGTGGCATGTTTTCTTTTCCTTTGAAGGAGGAGGAGAGGGCAAAACCCCCCAGCTGGCCGGGGGCACGTGATCTTCTCATTAGCCACGGGCCTCTGGCTGCCGACTGGGTTCCGCTCCACCTCGGACGGGGCGCCGCGCACCACTGCGGTTCCCTCCGCACGCTGGAAGCGCTTTCACAGCAGAAGACCGTGAACACGTTTGATCTCGGGGGTGGTTTAGGGTTTCATTTGTCAGGTCACCAATTTGACCTTGAGGCTTTTTATCATGGTCAGTACTTTGGCAGTTGTAGAAAGAACTCTTTCCCATCGCATCTTCCCCGCCACCTCCAATCCTTCCTTCTCTCCCTAAATTCCTTCTACGTTGGCTCTGTCCTATCATCCCCCTTCCTCCTCTACTTCTCTCTCTCTCTCTCTCTCTCTCTCCTCCTTCCTCTCCCTTTTTTTTTTTTTGTGGCACTGGGGATTGAACCCAGGGGCATTCTACCTCCGAGCTCCACCCCCAGCCCTATTTTATTTTTTATTTTGAAACAGTGTCTCTCTAGGTTGATGAGAGTCTCACTACTTGCTGAGACTGTCCTTGAACCTGCGATCCTCCTGTCTCAGCCTCTCAGGTATTGGGATTACAGGCGTGTGCCACCATGCCTGACTCAGGTTATTTTATATCTCTTGAAATTTCTTCATTTCCCAAACAATTCTCTGGAACTATTAGTCAGAAGCCTCGCACACTGCATGTACACGTGTGTGTGTGTGTGCATGTGCCTTGCTTTAGTGGTTATTTCTTTAATAAAAACAGTGTGCACTAAAAAAGATTCAGAGACCAGAGTTTGTGCAGTGGCCCCACCCCCATGCCGGGACGTCCACATACACAAGTCACCGTGGCAGGATGGGTCCCTCCTTGCCCCGCACCTTGTTTCCCATCCATGAAGTGGCCCCGATGACAGAGCCTCCCTCACATGGTGGCCAAGGGGATTCATGGAACCAACCCGGACTGAGCCCTCAGCCCAGGTGACGGTCACATCTAGCCTTTCTAAAAAAATGTCCCACCGGCTTTATTCACTCGATGTAAAGGCAGTCAAGCCGAGGTTCTTTGGAAGAATTGCTTCTCATCCCGATGCTCCGCCAAGCCCAGGGTGGTTCGCAGCACCCTCTGCTGGGCCTGCCAGCCGGCCTGGGCCCTCGGGGTGGCCTAAAGTTCACGTGCGACTCTCAGGACTTCATCTTCCAGGCTATGGGAAGAAAAGAAACCAGCCCCGAATTTTCCAGCATTCTCATAGCCCGGTTTTTCTTCTCTTGCAGCCGATGCTTTCTTCAAAGCCGCCATAAGCCTCGTTCCAGAAGTCCCAAAGACCATAAATATCGATGGGAAGATGCGGCCGTCGGAGTCATTCCTTCTGGAATTCCTCTGCAATTTCTTGTCTACTTTACTGATAGTTCCGGTACGTTTCCCCAGGGGCCGTGGGTGAGGTCTTCCCTTGCCTTGCCTGGTCTGTGCAGGGCGTTCTGATACCCGTGTGTCATTTTCTGGTTAGATGCTTGGGTCGCTCAGTGAGTCTTCCATTCGCGCTGTGTCCGGGGCGTATGAGCTGAGGCCTCCTGTCGTAGTGAGCTCTGGCTGCCGTGACAGAGTACTGTGTCCTGGGCGACTTCCACGGCAAACCTTTATCTCTCGCCATTCCGAAGGCTGGGAGGCCGAGGTCAGGGCGCCAGCACGGTTCTGGTGGGAACCTTCTTCTGGGTTGCAGACAGTCATCCTTTTGTCATCCTTATATGGCAGAAAGAGAGCCAGGGCCAGCTTTCTGGCCTTTTGGGTCATTGGTCTTCTGGGACCTAACCAGCAACCATTGCCCCAGCTCTAAATAGCACTGCGTTGGGGTTCAGGTTTCAGTGATGGATTTGGGCGGACACACACATCCCATACATTGCACTCGGAGTGCCAAGTCGGAGATCTTAGCGGTTGAGGACACAGCCTCAAGACCACGGTGGCTGGGCTGGGGTCCCGGCTCCTCCGCCTCCCAGCTCTGAGCCTCAGCAATTACTAATCCTACTGAGAAGCAGCCCCCTCACCTGCAAAATGAGGGTGGTTGTAGTTTCTATCTCTCTGGGTGGCTGCGAGGACTTACTTATTTTTTTGTTTGTGTGTGTGTGTGCGGTACTGGGGATTGAACCCAGAGGCATTCTACCTCCAAGCTATACCTTCAGCCCGATTTTATTTCTTATTTGGAAACAGGGTCTCGCTAGGTTGATGAGAGTCTCACTACTTGCTGAGGCTGTCCTCGAACCTGTGATCCTCCTGTCTCAGCCTCCCAAGTACTGGGATTACAAGCGTGTGCCACCACGCCCGTCAGCTGCAAGGATTTAATTGGTCCCGTGGTAAGTCTCAGCACACAGGAAATGCTAAAGAACGTCATGTGCTGGTGGTGTTCTCAAGACACCAAGTAAAAAAAACTAAAACAAGATAGCAGAGGATGAAGAGACATCGTTGGAAGGGGGCCGGGTTTCCTGTGGAATGTCAGAGATGAGCAGCCAGGGTTGGCTGGAAGGAATCAAGGCCCCCTCAGAGACCCAGCTCTAGGAATTCCTGGACTGTCTCCCTCGCTGGTGTTCTCAGCCCAGAGTTCTTAGTCCAGGTCTCTTTGCTCCCTGGGGGAGGTAGAGGGAATCTGACAGGTAACTGGATTTGGGTGAGGAAAAAAAAAAGTCTTTATTTTCACAGACCTCTGAGTGAAACTTACCTTTCACCCAGTTATGAGTTACGGGCAACAAGTCCCAGTAGTTGGAGCAGTAGCTGGGACTTTGTCACCAAGAGAAATCGACAGAAACTTCTGTATCGCATTTCCAAAGACTGGCGATGCTCTTCCTTCTGTAAGATGCACTGTAGTAATTGAGCCCAAATGCACTGGAAAAATATTTCCATGACTACATTTTAATTGGTTCCCTTTGTAGTTTTATGCATTTAATTTTCTGTATTAAGCCTATGGGCCCAGGAGCCCATAGGCTTCGCCTGCACAGGGCCCATGGCACAACAGGTTAAGAACCCCTGGTCAAGCTGAATGCCGGACACTTGTTAAAATGCAGATTCCTGCCGGGCGTGGTGGCGCACGCTTGTAATCCCAGTACTTGGGAGGCTGACACAGGGGGATCGCAGGTTCGCAGCCAGCCTCAGCTACTTAGTGAGGCCCTCCGCAACTTAGTGAGACCCTGTTTCAAAATAAAGAAAAAAAAATAGGGCTGGGGGTGTAGCTCGGAGTAGAATGCCCCTGGGTTCAGTCCCCAGTACCGCAAAAAAAAAAGCAGATTCCCAAGCCCCCTCCCAGGGCGTCTCCCCGAGTAGGTTGAAACAGGCCCCTAAGCTACTCTTTTTGGCAGCCCTCTTCCTGATTCTGGAGAAGGGGGTGCTAGGACCACCCTTTGAGAAACATGACCCTGGACTTGGGCCATGAATGTGACTCAGCCCCCATGGGTGCAGGGCTCCTTTTTGGGGTGATGAAATGTTCTAAAATCGATGGTGGCGATGCCTGCGAAGCTCCACGGACGTGCTAACAACCACTGAATTGTGCGTTTTAAACGGGCGCATTGTTTGGTATGTGGATTATGTATCTCAGTAAAGCTGAGAAAACAAAAAGTGACTCAGCCGTGAACTCTGCTTGTTCCGATTCCAAGTTCTCAGGGGAGAGGACAGGAGGCCCCGCTCAGGGCCGCAGACCAGCTGCAGGGTGGGGGTCTCCATTGTCCTGCGGTGGGCGGGCAGCACCCCACCCCAGGAGGGGACAAGCCAGAGTCAGTTGCACAAAGCCACAGGGCACCTTCTGGAGTTTCTTCACTGGACACTTGAATCTCCATTAGTACTTTATAGTCCATGTCTCTCGTCTTGGGATAGTCTAATTATTTATCATCTGAGAAGACAAAAGAAAAAAAGTTTCCAACAAGGTAGTTGACGGCAATAAAAATAATTAATTGTTTATTGATTGGTTGGGACATGTTTGCCATCTGCATGTAGGGTTTTCTGGGGTCTCTGTGATTATCCTGTCCTCAGAGGCAGGAACTGGGGTCAGTCCTGACCCAACAACTTCATGGCTCTGGGACTCAGGGGCATTTGTAACTCCTCAGGGCCTTACTTGTCACCTTTCTAAGATGTCATTAAAATGCCCTCCTTGTGGGATTGCCACCAGGATTGAACGAAATGATAACTATGAAAGTGTTTTGCAAACCAGATCCTCTGTGCCTGGAGTCACTAACCAACTAACCAGAGGGCAGAATCCAGCCTGCGACCATGCTTGTTAACCACATAACAATGGAAAGCATTTGGAATGAGTTTCCCACATTTAAAAATTGGTGGATCACTGAAAAACCTGTGGCTCCCATCGGAAAATCAGTTCCTGCCAGTGAGGCCCACATTCTCCCAACCAGTCGGCCCCGGTTGGGGAGCAACTGGCCCGTGCAGACAGGCGTGTGCATCTGCCCAGCTCCCCTGAGCACCTGCAGACCCATTAGACCCATTTCTGTTGCCTACCTGGCCCTTAGGCAGTGTGGGGATGCCTTCTGCTCTCAGACAATTTTAGTTATCGTTGCTGGTAACAGTGCGCATGCTGGGATTTAGTAATGATAACAAGGACAAGAGCTGTAGTTCTTGACACCTCGCTAAGGTGCCCAGAGCCGTGCTAACGCCCTTCACCAGCAGTCAATCTCTGGGAACCCTCCCCCAAAGCCTGCAAGGTAGGAACTAGTGTACCTTTTCCACTTAGGAAAACCTGGAGCTGAAAGGGCGGTGCTGTGCTCCTGAGGCCGCACAGCTAGTAAGTAGCAGAGCTGGAATTCGAACCTGGGTCCTTCCACTCCGGCTCCCGTCCTGCACTCTCAGAGCCTGGAAGTGTTAACGTCCCTCCGTCCCTCCTCATGAGATGCAACGTTAGTACAAAAGCTCCCGCTTATCTTCTTCCTGCAGTTATTACGCTCATTTCACAGATGTGGAAACTGAGGCACAGAAAGGCCAAGGGGTCCCAGCTCATTAGTGGCCCTGCCAAGGTCTCTACGCTCCGCCGCCATCTTTGCTGCCCCATCTTGGCTCTCCCGGGAATTCAGTCATCTGCTTCTCCAGTATTCCTTCACCTATGGAGTGGGGTGCGATGGGGGGATCCTGCAGTTCAGGGCCCCAGGGGGACCCTGCTAGTGGTGGAAGTCTGGTCCCCTCCCGGTGCCCCTCATCAGCATTTGGTCACTCTGCCCGGGAGGTGGCCTTGCCAGGGGCACCCGGGGAAACCTTTCCCGCCAGGAAGTGCCCTCATATCTTTCTTCTCAGGATCTTTCTTCTCCTTTAAAAAAAAAAAAAATCTGTGTCTGCCTTGCTTCACTTGTTGGCACTGAACCATCGGAGAACTTTTTTTTTTAAATTTTAATGTCACAACCACTGAAGCATGGATAGCACATGGAAAACTTTCCTCGTACAGCTGATTGGAAATAATCTCTCACCCCTGTGGTCGTGAGCAGAAAGAAGCTCACGGCAGAGGCTCACTGCAAACCTTTACTTCCCCATTGACGCTGTGCGAAGGTGTGATGAATGGTCTTCCACAAAGGGTTATGGCATTTGTGTTCAAAAGAAGTTACTGGAACATTCAGATTGTCGTCTATTCCCAGGCAGATCCTTAAATAAAATATATTTTTGAACATCCATATAGCAGAACAAAATAGCCTAGTTAGAAACAGCTGTGAGCAGAGGCAGGCAGGCGTCAGTTACCAGCTGAGGCTGATTCTAGAAGCAAGGCAGCCGTGGCTTGGGCAGTTTCACTGCGAGTCATTTGCAGCATTTAGACTTGAGCACCACGAGTCCTCTCCTTGATTCCAGAGGAGCAGTTCCTGTCGATGTTAACAGCTTGTACAAACATCTCACGCCCCTGCACCACCGCTCCCACACCTTCACGCTGGTCTAGGCCACTGTTAACTCCCCCTCCCCGGCCTAGCACATCTCACGCCCCATGCTCCGTTCAGGGTGGTCGACCATGTGGACGCCTTGCCCCACTGTGGGAGACCCGCCTCGATCGTCTGAAGACAGGCAGCGTAAACGCAGTGTCTGTGGTTAGGGGTGTCTTCTCTGGAGCCAGACTGCTGGGGCTCGAATCTCGGGTTCCCCCAGGTACCCACAGTGTGACCTTGGGCCACTTACCTTGTGTGGCTCATTTCCCACCGTGAAATGGGGATATTGATCCTCGTTATTTATTCTGATAGCTCCCTCAGTGCCTAGCACACAGAAGGTACTCAACAGGTCTCCATCTGCAGTGTTCACCTAGCGCCTGCCATGTGCGCAGCTGTGATGGTCTCGGTGCCGCGGTCGCTGCTTGCTGACGTCCCTCACATGAACGACTCTGGGTCCAAAAAAAAATTTTTTTGCAGTACCCGGGACTGAACCCAGGGGCGTTCTACCTCCGCACTACACCCCCGGCCCTATTTTTTATACTTTATTTTGAAACCGGGTGTCACGAAGTTGCGGAGGGCCTCACTAAGTAGAGAGAGAGAGAGACAGGAAAAGAGAGAGAGAGAGAGAGAGCTGAGGCTGGCCGCGAACCCGGATCCTCCGGTCTCTGCCTTCCAAAGTACTGGGATTACAAGCGTGCGCCACCATGCCCAGCGCCAAAATTATTTTTTAATAATCAGGGTCGGCCGAGGAGGAGCCAGGCAATTCTCCTGACCTCCTGCAGCCAGCATTCTTTTTTATTGAGGGTTTAAGCAAAGCAAACAGCAAGGAGGTCACGAGTTAACTTTAGGGATACAGGCTAAGTTTTAGGAAAAGGCAGTCAGGAGCTAGGTTTAGGGGGTGGCAGTCACGAGCTAAGTCTAGGGAGGGGCAAGGTGAACATTTCAGGGAGCATAGGAGGTCATCCAAGTCTACCTTTCGGGCCCATCTGGTCCAAGGAAGCTTATCTGCTTGAGGACAATTTCCACTCAGTATGTACTATGTACATAGCTAAGCCAGTTCAAAATGGTGACCTCATCACGTGGCTAAGATGGCTCCCAACACCCAGCTGTGTCCCAGGAACCCCAGACAGGACTGAATTGTTCATGATGGGGACCCATGCTGTGCTCTTGGAGATGCCATTAACAGAACCGTGTGTGAGCAGACAGACCTGGTTATAGCAGTAGAGGAAGTCCCTGTCCTCCTGGAGTTACCGGCTGTGTGAAGGAGAGAAAGGGACTTTGCAAGATATAGTTGAGCAGTTCACTGAAGCCATAAATAAGATGGCACCAGATGGCAGGCAGAGCTTGGAAGAGAGTGAGGTGGATGACTTGTGATGAAGACAGAGGCTCCAGATGGGCGACCAGGGAAGGCCGTTGAGGAGCCACCTTGGGGCTGCTAGGGGCCCCTGGCCCAAGTCCTGTGGGCAGAGATTCCAGGCAGAGAGAACAGTTGGCAGGAGGCCAGACCATCCCAGGCGTGTGTGTCAGCCCTGGTGGTGGCCTTTGTCCTTTTGTCCTACTCTGTGCTGGGGAAACTACCCTGAGGGGACCATGACCCCTGGCCAGCCTTCCTCTGGCTTCCAACCCATTCAACCCACAGATTAGAAGAAAGAGCAAGGTTGGGGTACCTGTCCCCCCTGCTCACTGGGCCTCGCTTTGGCAGTGGCTTTGTTTCTCCACCCAAGGTCCCGTGCTGTGCCAGATGGCCTCCTCCAACAGGTCTCGCAGGTTCCAGCAGTGCCCCGCCCACGCCTGGCACTCGCCCCCTGGGGATGGTAATGGTGTTCCGCTGTCGCCAGGCCCTGCTGCCTCACCTGACCTGGTTCCCATCACCCTGGCCCCGGTTTTACACATGACTTTCCATCGAGCCTTCCTCATTTAGCCTGTCTTAGCATGTCTCCTGTGTCCTGCGGGGCCCTAAGAGATGTGGTAGTCCAAGGAGGGGGAGAGGTGTGGCCGGACCAAGTGAGGTGAAACGTGCCCAGGGGCTCAGCGGTCTATGGGCATGACCAGCTGGGCATTTATTTCACATGGGATGAAGAGGCTTTGGCAGATTTTTGGGGGGCGAGAGGGGAGCCTCATAATCACATGTACCTTTTTGGAACTGAATTGAAGCTGCTCACCCTTTTGCATCGCGACCCTTTTTTTAGATTCCATTTAGCATTTGAGAGACGTGGTTTGCTGTAAACTCAGGCCAGTCTCCTGGGTTTTAACTCTCCCAAGATCTGTGTACTGCTGTCGGTGAGCACTGGGCAGGGACAGTGGTTGTGTGGGGCTTACCCAGGGGATGGCTTCTGCTGTCCCATCTGCAGGGAGACCCACAAGCTTTCTTTGTAGTTGGAGAAATGGGACTCTTTTTTTTTTAAACCACTATGCACAGAAAAATAAGAGAGTAATTCTGGAAACAGGCCACTAAGCTGACAAGTCACTGCTTTCTCTTAACTCAGATCTGAAAGGGAGACTCTCAGCTCACTTCCCCAAATTGAAGCTGATTAGCGGGCAGACAGCGAGCGCCCTGTGACTTTCCCTGTGTTGCCTCCCGGGGCTTCTGCATGGGCCCTGCCCCTGTAGAGTAACTGGCACTGTAACCTCTGCCGACCGGAAGGACCTGGGTGTCTGTGCTCTTATTTTTGTTTTCTCTGCTGCTTCATATCTAGGATCATTGATCCTGTTGTGCTTTTCCACCAGGATCATCCTGAACACGGGGTCCTGTTTCTTGTTCGGGAGCTCCTCAACGTCATCCAGGACTATACCTGGGAGGACAACAGCGATGACAAAATCCGCATCTACACCTGTGTCCTGCATCTGCTGTCCGCCATGAGCCAGGAGACCTACCTGTACCACATAGACAAAGGTAGCCAGTCCCCGCCCTCCGCGCTCTGCTTGAAGTTCATGGAAGGCAAATGGAATGTTCCCATTTTCTCTTCTTTCTCTTCCCCTGGTGTTGGAGCTGTGAACTCGTGGTCGGGGGATTCACTAAAGTGACCTGTTCTAAGATTTACCTGTGGCAACTCTCAAGAGTCCAGCTCTCCTGTCCCTTCTGAATTGGAATCTCCAGGAAGAGGCCTGAGAATTTGTGTGTATGTTTTTTGTTTTTTTTTGCGGTACCGGGGATTGAACTCAGGGGCGTTCTACCTCCGCGCTATACCCCCGGCCCTATTTTTTATATTTTATTTTGAAACCAGGTCTCACGAAGTTGCGGAGGGCCTCACTAAGTAGAGAGAGAGAGAGAAAGAGAGAGAGAGCTGAGGCTGGCCGCGAACCCGGATCCTCCAGTCTCCGCCTCCCAAAGTACTGGGATTACAAGTGTGCGCCACCACGCCCGGCAGAATTTGTGTGTTTAACAAGCATCCGAGACCATTTGACTTAGATGAGCTTGGCTAATCACGCTTTTGAATGCACTATAGAATAATCTGGAAGGATGACTATACCCATCCATGAATGTCATCCCAGGCCTGTTCCTAACCCAGGGCCCTGATGTGCATGCTGGTAACCTGATCTTCAGGTGAGGCTGAGGCCCTGCAAGCCCCAGTGCAGGTGCTGTGGAGGAAGGAGACCACCTTGTTCCCCACCTGCTCCTGGCCATTTTGAACTTGGTACAGGCGTGGGAACAGCCTCCTCATGTATGGGATGTAACATAGGACAGTCCTTTAGCCAGGCCTTGTCCCACTGAGCCCAAGTGTCCTGCTTGTTAGACCCTCAGTTCCAAAAAATAGCCTTATTAAAAGTGCTTTGGCCAGTCATTGTATCCCCTAGGAATAAAGAAGTCTCTGTACTTGGAGGTTGCAGTGAACACATTTGCAGTGCTAAGGGAAGGCCTCTGTCATGACCCTCAGAGCCTTTCTCTAGCAGAGATTTGGGGGCTGATAATAAAGAGGTAAATCCCAGAGGCCAGTTCATGTCAGTAAAGATGGCCGCTGTGACCAGAGCACCTGTCTTGCCAGGGACCACTCAGGCCCTTGGGGCCTCTTTCTGCTTTGATCCTCACAGCCCCGTGAGACAGGCAATCTTATCCCCCTTTACATACGGACAAGCGGAGACACAGGAAGACACTGATGTTCTTAAGGGCTCCTGGCTAGTTAGTGATGGAGTGAAATTCACACGCACAACTGGGGGACGTTCGTTACACTGCTTCCTTGATTACACCTCCCAGTGTTTAATTAAAGTAAAACGTGTATTACATATACACAGTACATGGTGGGACACAGTCAGGTGTCACAAAGCGGGCACACCCAGGTAACCTCACCCACCTCAGGAAACAGAACAAGTTCCCCAAGCAGTGCCTGCGTGACCCATTCTAGGCAGCACCACAGACCCGCACCCTACGGACAGCGCCGTCTCCTGCAGCCCACCTCTCCTGACCGCTGGCGTCATATATCAGTTTGCCAGTTTGGGGGTTTTCTATAAGTAAAGTCCTTTACGAGCATTCTGTAATGTTTGGCTCCTTTCACTCTTTTGTTGTGTGTAGCTGTAGCTCCTCCTTTTGCATCGCTGTGTAGCATTCCATCGTGTTAACGGTCCACAGTGGATCCACTTCCTGTGGATGGGCATCTGCCTGTTTTCTGTTCCATGTGGGGCTACGATGAGTAGCCCTGCTCTGAACATCCTTGTACGCATTTCTTGGAATACGTTTCTCTTGGGTATATGCGTGGGAGTAGAATTGCTGGCTCACGGGACTGGCTTATGTACAGCTTTGATAGATAGTGCCTCATAGTTTCCAGAATGGTTAAACCATTCGGCATTCCCACTGGGCGTAAGTGAAGTTTCATTTGTTCTGTTGCTGTGTTCCTTTTCAGATTAGCCATTCTGATGAGGGAATTTGCATATCTCTGATGGCTCATAAGGTCGAGTGCCTTTCCTTGGATGTGTTTCATGCCAGTACAGGGAGGGTTCTGAACCACAGAGACACTTTGGAGGACCAAACAGGGACGTGGAAGTGGGCCTGAAAGCCTTTGTACCTGTCAGGGGAGCATGCTCCACCCTGCTCTCTCCTCACTCCTCTTCCTCAAGCAGGTGCAGCAAATCCTGTCTCAGAACATGATGGCCAGGGCAGATGGCCAGGGCAGACTCACAAAGGGAGCCAGGCTGTATTTGATAGGCAGGAGTCTAGTTTCCTGGCTTTTAAAGGTACAAACAGAAGGATGGGTCTTCTTTTCCTTCTTAGCCCAGCTGTGTTTACTCTGGGTGCACAGCGGTGGCCTGAGGAGTGTCTGTGTAGAAGAGAGGCCCGGGGGGCCGAGGCAGGCTCTGCGGGGTGGGGGCTCCGTTCTCCCTCTTCCTTCGCTGTCCTAAGCGGCCTTGTGCACAATGTTGACTCAGCTTAGAACGTCTGAAAAAAAGAGGGGTCAGATAACTTTTGCATTGAAGAAAGATGCCTCAGCTGCTTTCTTTGCAGATTAATAAAGAAAAAAAAAGAACATTCTGGCATTACCTGGAGCAGTGGCTCTTGTACTTCCCCACAAGCTTTCAAGACAGTGCCCGTGTCCGATGTAGAAGTGCGGAACCCTCCTGGGTACCGGGTGTTTGTTTACTTAGCTGTAGATAGTTATGGTTTTGTTGGAAGAGTACAACCCAGATGCTTCTGTGAAGCCAGTGTGGCTCCTCCACTGTCCCATGTCACCTGTCACGCCCTTAAAGCATTCAGGTTTGTGACCCCTGGGTCAAACACATGCAGGGATCATGGGCTATTTTTGGTGGCCATTTGCCAGGGACATCATTTCTCCCCCGCCCTGAGAGCCACGTCTGGACTCCCAGGCCCATTCTATACTCTGGCCTGACCGAATTAATTCTAATGCTCAAATTCATCCTTTTCTCTTTCCTTCTGTGACCACCAAATGTTAGCACAGAGAACTTGTCTACCCCTTCTTGACTCTCTTTCTCTAGTGAATTCAACCTTCAGAGCCTCTTACCGATTCCAGGATTCCATCCAAAGCCCAGATTTTCTGATCGCATGATCCCTGTACTGCCCCCTCCTGGCACTCAGCAGCCCCTATTGTGATGGCCTGTTGGCTAGCCTCTGGCCGGAGAGACTGCTTGCTTGTCTGTGAGGGCAGGGCCAGGTCAGACTCATCATTCATCGGGTCTCCGTTCTTAGCCCAGAATGTGGTGCCGAGCAGGCTCATTCAGTAAGTGCTCCACGTGTGCACGCGCGCCTGTGCGCCAACTTGCCTGAGCGGCTGAGCAACCTGCTCTGAACCTGCCTCCGGGCCCTCCCTTCTCCAGTGCTGGACTGGTGAGAATGAGGGTAGGCTCCAGCCCAGAGGAAGACAGAATTTACACCAGGAACTATTCTGGTCCTCAGCCGTAGACGTGACAAATTCCTTCATCAGCTGTGGTTTTACTACCCTAAAACCAGGTGGTGGTGAATGGCTGAATCACATTCTTTCTGTTCTTCTAAGAATAACTGGCTTCCTCCACATGGGACAGCTCAGTAGCCAGGGCCATCTCAGAGCAGTCCCGGGACCGACCCCTGCAGCCAGAGCCACTCACTACCAGACCGGCACCAGAGGGCGACCGCCAAGGAAACAGTCAGCCCAGGATGTGTCCCAGAAGAGCCTCTTACATGAGCAGTGCAGGATCAGATGGGAGATTATCTGCAGACAGAGAAGCTGGGGAGCAAGGAAACCAGTTGTTCTCATTATTAGGCAGGGTATCTGCAACCTGCTTGCAAATGCTTCAGGAAAAAAATGTGTGTGTAGAGAGGGAGCCAGCAAGTTAGAGCGTGCACACAAATATCCCCTTATGCATTGGTGATTCTAGGTGAAAAGTAGGCGGGTTCACTGTAGTGCTTTTTTCTACTTTTCTATAACCTTGACATTCTTCAAAATAAAAAGCCGGGGAAGCCAGGCATGGTGGTGCATGTTTGTACTTGGGAGGCTGAGACAGGAGGATCATAGGTTCAAGGCCAGCCTCAGCAACTTAGCAAGGCCCTGTACAACTTAGGAAGACCATGTTTCATAATAAAAAATAAAATAGGGCTGGGACTGTAGCTCAAAGATAGAATGCCCCTGGGTTCAATCTCCAGTACCACAAAAACAACAACCAAAAAAAAAGCTAGGGGAAAAAGAATGAAGATCTGTGGCTCCTGAGATAGCAACTAGAAATGGACAGCCCCCCCCCCAATTATTTTATCAATTAGTTAATTGCCAGCCGGGCGTGGTGGCGCACACTTGTAATCCCAGTACTTGGGAGGCTGAGACCGGAGGATCCGGGTTCGCGGCCAGCCTCAGCTACTTAGTGAGGCCCTCCACAACTTAGTGAGACCCTGTTTCAAAATAAAGATAAAAAATAGGGCTGGGGGTGTAGCTCGGAGGTAGAATGCCCCTGGGTTCAATCCCTGGTACTGCAAAAAAAAAAAAAACTTAGTTAATTGCCATATACTTTGTCCTGCCCGCTCCCCACAGGAGGGCCAGAGTGGGGATTCCACACCACTGCCGCTGGCTCTGACTGTCCTGCAGGCCCATTCTTTCCTTGGTGATTCCCACAGTCAGTGGGACATTTGGCCATTTCCATTTGCCCTGCCATGACTTCCTGCCACCTGCTGACACCATGTGACATGTGGCTGTCTCTCCCTGGACAGGATGGCCAGGGGTTTGGGTCAATCTGCCTTTTTTTTTTTTTGTGGTGCTGGGACAAACCCAGGGCCTCACGCACACGCTGTACCACTGAGCCCCAGTCCTGACCCGCTGCTCTTGTCTGTTCCACCAGTGGACTCCAACGACAGCCTCTACGGGGGAGACTCCAAGTTCCTCACTGAAAACAACAAGCTGTGCGAGACGGTGATGGCGCAGATCCTGGAGCACCTGAAGACCCTGGCCAAGGACGAGGTGGGTGCCCAGCCCGCCCGCCGCTGCTCGGAAGCCTCAGTTCCCAGGGCAGTTTGACACAGGAAGGGAAACGATTTCATGTGAAGTATGTGCAAACAGTTTACTGATCGCTTCAGGGCCTTTGCTCCTGCTGTTTCTCTGCGCGGGCCGCGCCTCCCCAGGGCTCCCCTGGATGTTCCTTCTCATCGTTTAGATCTCAGCTCAAAAGTACAGACCCTCATCTCAGGCGGCCACCTGCCTCCTTCTGTGGAAGTGTCCTGTGGCGCCCGATAGCCCTCTGCAGTGTTCTGTCTCTCTGCTCATCCTCTGCCTCACTCCACGCTTGAATGGAAGTTCCACGGGAGCAGAGACCTCCTTAGGTTTGCAAACCCTCCTGAGCAAGCGTCTCAGACAAGCCTGGCCTCTGGAGCCCGCCTGTCACTCACAGTGCCATGCCACACTCAGAGCCTGGCACGTAGCAGGTGCTCCAGCAGGACATGCTGAATGAGTAACATGTGCTTTCCAGCTCTTTCAGTGCGCACAATGCCTCTGCGAGAGACGTTTATAAACATGAACTGGGGTGTGGCGTTTATCCAAAGATTCCTCTGGCTTTAATAGAATAACAGATTCTAACCTGGAGTCCCAAGCCTCTTTTAACTCGTTGTCCTCAACAGAGGTCTAAGAAGTGACATGCAGCCGGGCGTGATGGTGCACATCTGTAATCCCAGCAACTTGGGAGGCTAAGGCAGGAGGATGGCAAGGTCAAGGCCAGCCTCAGCAACTTAGACCCTGTCTCAAAATAAAAAGGGCTGGGGATGTAGCTCAGTGGTAGAGCACCAAATTCAGTCCCTGGTACCACACCAAAAAAGGAGGGGGGCATGTGAGTCATGTAATGACAACGACAGGGTGTTTTCTAGCCCTTATCACCTATCAACTGTGATACTGAGAGCTTTGCATGAATGGCTTCGTTTAGTTGTCACAACAGTCCCTTCACACTTGCAGAAGAGGAGACTGAGTCCTAGAGTGGCACCTGGGGGGTTGTCAAGGAGTTTTCTGGAACCATGATCTTATTCATACAGTGGGTTCTGTTACGCATCTTCTGAGCGGGCTTTTCGTTCTCCGTACGGGCAGGTGACTGAGTCTGAGGCGATTTCTCATGCAGTACAGCCTCACCAGCTCTCCGGCTCCCTCCCCAAGTTTTGCTGACTGTGGCCTCTGCTTTTGCAGCTTTGGCCCAAATGTGTGACTTGCGCATTGCAGAGACTGTGTCAGGCTTGGCTGAGACGGTTGGTCAATCGCCCAGATGCAAGCTGGTCTCTATCACTGCGTTCAAGGTGCTGCCTGTCACAGTCAGCGTGGAGGCGGAGGGGAGTTGGCAGCGCCACAGGAGTCCTGGTGCTGTCTGGCCCGTCTCTGCGTCCTGCCCTTCTTGCTTCTCCATGATCTTGCTCTTCACCTGCTCTGAGCAGTTCCCCCCCCCCTCGCCGAGATGTCACCTGACAACTCATTCCTCATCTCCTCCTGGCAGGAAGGAACCTGTTTTCTCTCACTACTCCCCATTCACTTTCCCAAACCTAAGATGATTTTTGGCTTCTCAGTCCCAGCAGCCTTCTCACCCTCCCTTCCTGAAACACTTGACCTCGCCCCCTCTCCCACCCCCGGGATCCCTGGAGTGCTTTCCTAGGTTTTGCCCCTGTACCCTCCACCCCACATCCTTCTGAAGCTGTCCAAACACTGAAGCTCAAACTGGATCTTAATTCTTACTTCCTTCCAGGGTTGTATAGACTAAAACCCCTGCCGTGACCCCCTTTTTCCACCCAACCAGAAATACCACAAATGTATTATAGAGCGGTAGATAGATATACACATAAAATGCAGCAATCCCTCAGCATCTGCTGCGAATTGGTTCCAGGACCCCGTGAAGACACGCAGATCTGTGGATGTTCATGTCCCTTTATAAAATGCATAGTATTTTGCATATAACCTCCCGTATACTTTAAATCATCCCTAGATTACTTGTAATACCTAATACAATATAAATGCTAAGTAAGTAGTTTTACTGTATTGTTTAGGAAGTGATGACAAGGAAAAAAACTCTGCACACGTTCAGTACAGACACAATTTCTTTTTTTCTGAACATTTTCCATTTGCGTTGGTTGACTCCATGATGCGTGAGCCACAGATATGGCGGGCAACCACGCAGCCATGTGTCTTGGTTTCCCACCCTCTCCAGGTTGTTCAAGCAAGTGCTGGGAAGGGCTCCGTTCCCCACTGACTCTGCCAAGTTCAGGGGCACTGCCTGAGGAGCCAGCCTGAGGGTTAGAGGTGCAAAGGGTAGAGGCCTGGAGCCCAACAAAACGGTCTGAGTGCCTCACAGCGCCACCTCTAGGGAGGGAGGGCAAGTGCCGTGGTGCAGAGCTCCAGGCAAGTTCGTGGCAGGGGACACCTGGCTGTCTTGGAAGGAACAGCGTTGGCGCCCCCAGAAGAGGCAACCCCCCCCCCCCCATCTGAAAGGCCTTTCACAAACACCGTTAGGCTCTTGGTGAGGGTTATGGACCCTGCTTCTCATCCCTGTGTAGATGGCTTTCAGAAGGGACTTGTTTGTACCCTGTAGGTCCCCTCCTCTTGCCTAACTTCTCCCTGATTTCTTAAAACCAGGGACTCTGGCTGGGCGTGGTGGCGCACGCTTGTAATCCCAGTACTTTGGGAGGCGGAGACCGGAGGATCCGGGTTCGCAGCCAGCCTCAGCTCCCTCACTCTCTCTCCCTGTCTCTCTCTCTCTCACTTTCTCTCTCTCTCCTTAGTGAGGCCCTCCGCAACTTCGTGAGACCCGGTTTCAAAATAAAGTATAAAAAGTAGGGCCGGGGGCGTAGCGCGGAGGTAGAACACCCCTGCGTTCAATCCCCGGTACCGCAAAAAAAAAAAAAAAAGGGACTCTGCCTCCATCTTCTGGTCCAGGGGTCTCTCAGGGAAGTGACATGTTTTACGAGTTGCACCCATGAGAAATGTGCCACATGGTTTTAAAATACATTTTTGCACGCTCAGGCAGCAGGCTGGGTTTAATCAGAGGTGGCCACTGACAGCATAAACAAACGCGGCCTAGAACCCCCCCCCCCAGCTCACAGTGAAAGCAGGACCCAGAACCATATAATTTGGAACTATTTTTTATTTAGCATTTTTCTGTTCTTTTCTCTGTGGAAGGGGGAAGGGGGTTGTTGGTGATGAGGGCAATAGCAAAGCTGAATGTTTCAGCAGAATATTTTATCCCACATAAAAAAATAAGAACTTTTGTGGAAAATGTTTCTACATGTACAATTATAAGAAAAACGTGTGGAGTGAACCTGAACTTCATTTTGACAATGCCACGTGAAGTTCTGTATAGGTGACTGCATCCGTCCTCTAGTGGGTGAGCCAGGGTCCAGGCCTGCGGCTGGTGGCATCCCTGGGGCAGGGTCCCCTCTGTGGGAATCCCAGTGGTGATGCGCTATGTCTCCTGGTGTGGGCAGCAGTCCTGCTTCCAGAACCGTCCTCTACGGACACGTGCAGGAGCCGGCCCCGTTTTAATCACAAGCCTTATGAAGTTGTTTGTTTGGGTGTGGTGGAGCTGGGAAGCCTGCCAGACCCTTACAGCTTCCTGGAAATGACCATTCTCACAGGAAAAGCAGCTCTTTTTCTATTTAAAACCTCTGTGGAGAGCGGAGGGGCGCGAGGCCGATTTGGTTCTGTACCGCGTTCGGGATTGTTTTTGAATACTGGCTGGCGTGCCTTCACTTCCCTCAGACATGTCCCTAGTGATGTCCTCTGGCAGGCTGTGGCATGAGAACACTTGTGAATTGAGTTTTGGGGGGTAAAGTGCTTATATTTAAGTTGTGACAGAGAAATCACCAGTTTGATAGTGTTCCTTGTTAGTGTTTTAAATCTCCTTCCTTATCCAGTGAAAAATAGGAAGCGTTTCTCTCGGGGGACTCTTTTAGGTGGATTTGAAACAGAATGTTGTAGCTTGGTCCTCCAGGGCGAAGCAGAAAGCAGGCGTCCTCTTGCCCCAGGTGTCAGAACGTACGCAGGGGCGTGATCATGACAGGACCGTGTGTCTGATAAACACACGAAGCCAGCTGGCGAGTCGTGCGTGGCAGGTGGCCGTGCTCCTCCTTGCCTGTGGGCGCGGCACCATGGCATGACCCGCCCCCATGAGGCTCTTCAGTGGGCTCAGCTGCTGCCCGAGCATGATGCCCAGCATGGTCTGGCACAGGTGGGCACAGGTGGGCTGTGGGCACAAGCATGGGCTCTGCAGTCGGACAGCCCGAGCTCCAGTGCCCCTCTGACCCCGATGGCTAGATCCCCAGCAACTTCCAGCCGAGCCCCAGGTGCCTCACCCACAAAGTGGGCCTGTTAGCTTCCGACCTCTGTGGAGTCCGTGGCCACAAACTTAGCAGCTTAAGACAGCATCTAGGATTGCTCAATTTGGGAAGTCGGCAGTTGCTGCTGGCTGGGCTGGTTCGGTTCCGGGTCTCCCGAGGCCCAAGTCAAGCTGTTGCCTGGCTGGGATCTTCTTCAGTCGGCAGTGGAGGAACCCGCATCTGTGCAGTCACAGGGCTGAGGTCTTGTCTCCCCGCGGGCTATTGGCCCAGGGGCTTCTCACCTTCTAGAAGCAGCCTGCATTCCTTGGCTGGCAGCCCCTTCCTCCATTTCAAAAGCCAACCACAGTGAGTGGGTCCTTCTCTTGTTCCAAATCTCTGTGACCTCCCGCCCTTCTGCCCCATCTGTCCTGTCCTTCCTTCTCCCGCTGCTTGTTTCTGCTCTAAGCAATCTTCCTGCTTTTATGAGCTTGTCCTTAGACGGGGTCTACCCAGATGATCTCCCACCTTCATTCCACCTACAAGGTCCTCTTTCACGGCAACACCTGCATTCACATATGAATAGCCAGGAGGTGGGTTCTGGAGGACAGCGCTAGAATGCTGTCCTGCCACAAATACGCTAGAATTTAGAATTTAGAATACTGTCCTGCCACTGTCCTGCTAGAATACGCACCTGCCACAAAGACACTGTGAAGATGAAATCGGGGAAGCTGTACAAGCAGAGGGCGCTAAGGCGTCCATGCTCATTCGAGAGGTGCAGGCGTCTGGCGGCACTGGCACGTGGCGGTGGGGCCCGGAGCACCCAGCTGGCCGCTGCTCAGCACCGTGCGCTCTGGCCTGGCCCCATGGGCCTTCGGGGCCTCCGGGTGCCTTCATTTACCTTTGGGAGGTGGCAGCCTCCCCTGGGCCTGCCGCTGCACTGTGGAGATCCACTTTCCCTTGTCTCCACCATGCAACGCTGGGGTTCAGGCTGGGTCTGCCCTGGCGTTCTGGACCTGTTTTGGGAAGGTATCGCACGCATCAGGTGACAGCAAGGCGACTCAGGGCTGCGGTTGCAGTGTAAAAGGTTCTTTTGGAACCGGCTGTGGGCACCGAGCACTGATCTGCTTACCAGGAGCTGTCTGGTCTTTATCGCCAGCACACAAGGGGCAGGAACGGTGGCTGCGACCTTGGGCAGCGGGGGACACAGCTGAAAGACACACACTGAGGCCTTCGGGGTTTAAATGGCACCTGCGTTAAAGCAAGAGGGCTTCTCACACTGGTTGTTTCAGTCCGGATGGCTACGCAGTCCGTTCATTTCATAGTGGTGACCACGCGCGAGGCTCGGAACTAAGTCCTCTCATCGGTCCTCCCCGTGAGGAGCACGCCTTACTCTCCTGTCACAGATGAAGGAGCTCGGCTCAGGGGGTTAAGCAGCTTGCCCTACAGCACATACGTGGCTGAGTTGGCATTTAAGCCCAGCGTCTCTGTTGGGCTCGTCCCGATCCCCAGCCCACGGTCGCAACCTCCCTTTTCTTTTTTCAGGCCCTGAAGCGCCAGAGCTCGCTGGGCCTCTCCTTCTTCAACAGCATCATAGCCCACGGGGACCTGCGCAACAACAAGCTTAACCAGCTCTCTGTCAACCTGTGGCACCTGGCGCAGAGGCACGGCTGTGCAGACACCAGGACCATGGTGAGGCGCTCGCGGGGCCCCTGGCCACGGCCATACCACCAGCTCCTGCCAGCTGAGCCCCGCTGGCCTCGACACAGCGCCAGGGGCTGGACATCAAGCTGCCATCTCCCCTTTTAGAAAGGTTCCAGGATCCTGGGTTTCAGCATCAAAAAGGCAGCAGACCAGGAATCCTGCTGGGTTGCTTCCCAGTGCTGAAAAGCATGACATTACAGGTTCACTCTGAATTAAAAAGTGAAGTTCTTAACATGTGTGGGCTTTGTTCTTCTGAATAAAAACCACGCATGTTAAAACCTTCAGTCATTCCTGGTCACACCCAAATCTGATTTTAAGGGCGAGTGACAACCTAAGAAGTTGTTTTTTAAAAAGCCTCCGCTTTCTCCCCTTCCACCATCCTTCAGGACTCCCTATTCTCTGCTAAGAAGTGTAAGCTCGCACAGGGGCTGAGGTGTTGGAGCCTCGGGCTTGAAGGGGAGAGTTATGAACCAGAAATGAGTCGGGTTTTCCTTTTTCCTCCTAGGTGAAAACTCTGGACTATATCAAGAAGCGAAGCAAACAGCCAGACATGGCTCACCTCATGGAGCTCGCCCAGAGACTCCCTCTGCAAACCAGGACCTGACCCCTGACCCGCAGGGATGCATCCTGTGCCAGGGTCCAGGGACACGTGCCAAGTCCAGAACGGCCTGCTTTGATGCCCTGAGCTCTTACTGGAATTTACAGTTGTTTATTTTCCTTTTTACTTTGTTTTTACATATATACAGATTGGTTTAAGCTTTGGCTTCTGCCCGAGTTATTCTGACAGTGCAGAAGTGGGAATTGTCAGAGCATTAAAATCTTGTTCTCTGAGCAGCAGCCTTAGTGTTTCTCTGCACACCTGGAGTGGCCTTCAGGTCCTCGGTGAGCCCCAGGGGAGGGTTGATGGGCCTTTAGCAAGGGAGTAACAAAGGAATGCAAGTAACTTTCTTTTTTGGAAGATGCTTTTTTCTTGTTTTGTAAAAATAATTTGGAAAAGCAGTCCGCTTCTAATGGGCCACTATTGCACATGTTCAACCCCAGGCGCTGTGCCCTCCAGTTAGAGAAGACATCTAAAACCTGGAATTGAATGGTGTCAGAAACACCTTAGAGGACCTAGGAAGGGCAGAAGGGCAGGCGTATCGCCCAGTTAACTCCTTATCCTAACAAAGGCAGCTCAACTCAGAAAATGGAGGTCAAAGGTCCAACTAGAGATTTGCTGTGGCCTCAGTGCAAAAAGCTACTGAAAGGAGGTGGTCACGTGCCGCGCGGGTCACTGTACCTGCAGCCCTGAGGCTTGCTGTAGAGTCGGAAACCATCCCCGCTGCCACTGAGGCAGCTTCCCGTGTCAGCCCAGGGCCTGGCCTCGCGCACTCGGCCTCCCCCACAGAAGGCACCTGGGGGCTGTCCTTGTGATCAAAGAAAAGCTGGTGAGACGTGGCCTGGGCGTCTGCCACCGGCTCATTCACAGACTGACCGCTAAGGCGCTTGCTGAAGATCCAGTGAACACACAGGGACGTCCACTCTCAGCCCAGCGCTTGGGGGAGGGATGGCGGTGGGTTCAGAGCCGCAGTTCCCGGCAGCAGAGGAAGCCCGGCCACATCGGCTTGGTGGCACCTCAGACGCCTCTGCCTGTCGCTACTCCAAAAAGGCAGAGGGGGAAATGAGGTCGCTATTCTGTTTATCACGAATTCCACTTCCTGTGTGGGGTTTAGATCTGTCACAAAACTTTTTTCTTCCAGCAAGTATGGTGGGTGAGAGTCCCTAGAGGGGACATTCAGAGTAATAAGCAGTGACTTAGGGCTTGGGACAAAGAAGTTCAACCATGGCACTTACTAGTAGACGACCCTGGGCGGTTTTATTATTTTTCCCTGATCCTCAAGTGGCCGCATCTGTAAGATGGGGCCAGCGACAGCGCCCATTTCATAACCATGAAGATTAAGTACATCAATGCAAGGACAGTGCGTGCCCGGCACGCATCGCCCTCAGCAAGTGTGAGCTGCTAGACACCAGTGCCACCCACAGGGATGGGAGGGCAACACAGAACATGGGCTTCAGCCATTCACGTGCTCTCTGGGCTCTGGACACGCGAGCTGCCTCCACCCCAGTTCATCCACGCCACTGAGAATCGCCCTTCATCGTCGCAGGTGTCCGAATGCAGACGGTTCAGAAGGCTTCCGTCTGCAAAACTAAGTAAGAAAAGCAGTCTGGGCTGTTTGGGGGACAAGGCGCTATATTTAATCGTCCAACTTGATGGACTTGGACGCGTTCCTGTCGATATAGAAGACCTTGTTGGGGGCGGCGAAGCCCAGGCCGGCGCCCCGGCTGTACTTCCAGCTCATGGCGCGGTCATAGTCCTGCTGCAGGTCCTGCTGCAGGGCGTCCGCCTCCTTCCTGCTGAGGGCCATGTTGGGCCTTCCCGTCGTGCTGGGGGAGCGGCTGAACGAAGGGGAAAGATTCTTAAAGCCACCCATGAGCTTGAGGAACTTCAGTTTCTGTTCCTCGTTTTCAAAACCAGCCGTATCCCACTGGCCAAACTTCGTTGCCTGTGGTAAGAGGAAAACGTCAATTATTTTCCTGGAATACCAAGTCCTTTCCTTCCCTCGACCCCAGCCCAACTGGGGCAACACAGCTGATTAGAAACCAGACAGAGTACCAGGTAGGGTGCCGGTGACCTCAACGGCGGGGTGTGTGATCATCCTAACGAGCCCTGCGAGGAGCGCGCCTGTCACCCCCATTACTGGTGAGGAAAGGCAGGCCTGCGGCGCGCCCGGGCGGACGCCTGATTACTGACGAGATGGACTCCCGCTCTGGACTGGCCAACGAGCCCGCTGTGCACCGAGCGGCCTGTCTACCCTTCTCCCACACATGGCGAACACAGCCCCCCTCACCTGGCACGGCACACGCCCAGTGCCCACACAGCACCTCAACCTTACCCCACCACACACCTCGCCCGCGACACGGACACGTCACCCATCAGTCAGCGGGAGGGCGGCGGGGAGCTCCTGGGAATCCAAGTGCTTTTCTCCTCTCTGAGGCACTGCACTGTCCACAGGAAGGAGCAGGGGCCACAGAGGTGAAGGCCACTCAGCCAGCCCAGCACCGCAGGGGTCACAATTCCCGCAAGAACACTCCCACGCATGCATAATTCCATGTGCAAGGAAATGAGACGTGTGAGACGGTCCCTCAAGACCCTCCATCCTCACGGGAGGGGCAAGAGACCCACTCCCCAGGGACACTGCGGCTTTGAAGTCAGGCAGCGGATGAAGCCCCACCTATGTGACCGGCCCAGGTGCCTAACCGCTCTGAGCCTCTGTCCTCATCTGCAAGATGAAGCTGTAGCGGCCCCCTCACGGGGTGTCAGTGAACCTTAAGTCCCATTTTATACCAAAACCCCAGCGCACACCTCCCGGCACATTTTAGGTCCTGGATGACTGGTCATTCTTCTCACTCCACCCCCGCCAAGCTGTGACCTCCACACAGCCTGGGAACTTTCCACTCACAAGCCCGATGCCAGCCTAGCACTTTCTAGGTCGGCTCTGGGGGAACAGTTGGAACCAGTCATTGCTACAGCTGCCCTGAATGAACTGGCGACACACACTCCCAGCTTCATGGTGGCCCAGATGCAGAAGGGACAGCTTCCCAGCCTGCAATTTCTAGAGCAGAGGCCGCTCCTGATGGCCCCAAACTAGGACTGAGGGGAGCACAGCCAGGAGGTCGACACGGCCTGTGTGAGCCGGCTCACCTGCAGGTTGCTGGCCCCCCAGGCCCACAGCACCAGGCAAAGCACCCCAGTGGACCCAGCCCCACTGCCCCAGGATGACTCTCCCACCATCGGGTCCTTTAGGGTGCTCCTGCGGCCACCGGCTCTGAGTGACTGCCTGTTTCTTGCCCTCTTTGCTCAGTTGGGGTGTCCTATCAGCTCAAGGGGATGAAGACAGGAGACCCAGAGTCATAATAAAAAATACATAAGAAAGCCACACCCTCATACCCCACTGGGCCAGGACATGAGTCCCATTGTACAGCAGGGAAACTGAGGCTCACAGAGGGAGAGTTTCTTGGCTAGAAACTCACATTAGAAAGTGGCAGAAGCCGGGCATTGTAGCGCACACTTGTAATCCCAGTACTTTGGGAGGCGGAGACCGGAGGATCCGGGTTCGCGGCCAGCCTCAGCTCTCTCGCTCTCGCTCTCGCTCTCTCTCTACCTAGTGAGGCCCTCCGCAACTTCGTGAGACCCAGTTTCAAAATAAAGTATAAAAAATAGGGCCGGGGGTGTAGCGCGGAGGTAGAATGCCCCTGGGTTCAATCCCCGGTACTGCAAAAAAAAAAAAAAAAAGTGGTAGAGCCAGTAACCAACCAATCTCCACATCAGCTGTGTGGTCTGTACACACGAAGGCTAACGACAGAGCAGGAAGGCAGGCCTTGCCCATCACCTGGACCCTTCCCTCTCCACAGGCTGTGCCCCAGCGTAGCTCCGAGGGCTGTTTCTCTTTATACCCCTCACCATCCTACGTCCTGTGGGCCTTGACCGGATTCCTCTTCCCTCCAGGGGCTCCCGTTACAGCCCCAGGCAAGCTTCCCACCCCAGTCTGGCCGCTGAGGCTGGCGTCAGGCCTCCACAGTGGTCCACCTCTGGGCCGGGCACTCCCCACTGCCGCGCCTGAGCTGCTCTTCCCTCATCTCTGGACAAGCGTCACCTTCCCCAAGTGGCCTGGCTGCCCCTACCCCACCTAGCGCAGCGCCACCCCCCAAACTCACTCACCACTTTTGTTCTCTTTCTCCCCAGCACTGTCGCTATCTAGAAGGGTCCTTCTCGCCTCCCTGATTATCTGTCTCCCTGCCACCCCCATCCCGGCCACTAGAAAAGAGTGCCGGGCTGGTGTGTGTCTCCTTGAACTCTGTGCCAGTGCCCCCAGCACACAGAGGAGCTTGGTGACAGGATGACGTCACTCAGCCGATTGAAGGGTGCAGAACGACCTGCCAGGGTCGCAGCCCACCGACGTGGTCCTCCCACCCTTCTATCTCCTGAGGCCAGGTCTCGAAGTTTCCCACTCAGCTGCCATCGCGCCCCACATTCTACCTCCTACCCTGTGCCTAGCAGCCCTGAGGGGACCGCTGCTGCTAGAATGAGCTCACTGTCACGATCCTCAGAGATGAACCTGCAGGTCACCCCACTCGTGCACAGCAGACACAAAGGTGTATCCTGCACGGCCAGCTCCCCAGGAGGGAGGCAAGCACCCCTTTTGGAAGGAGAAAATTAGCTTGGGATCAACTCCGTTGTGCAGGGAGCCTGGTGGCGGGCTGGTCTCCCCACGCCACTCTACTCCTCGCACTATGGCCTGGCATCAACCTACCGTCCGCTTGCTGGTCTCGGAAGCTCCAGTCTTGCCCGACTCCCGATCGATCTCTTCTTGCAAGGCCTTCCGCCTCACCTGGGTAAGGACGAGGAGAGAGAAAGCAGACACAGATGTTTTCTTTTGATCTTGAAGCTCAGGACAGAGGTGGGCTGGGGAGCGGAGGGGGCGGGAGGTAGTGCACCTCACTCTGTGCACAGCACATGGGAGGCCTTTGTCAGAAGCCGGCTCGTTTATCCTCCTGGGCAGGACTTCCTAGAAACAAGCCCATCCACCCTCACCATTATAATATTTTTTGTTTATAACAGCCATTTTGGGTGGAAACTTCCCCAAAATACAATGCCAAGGCCCCATCTTCTTGGGCAGAGGATACTGTAATTAACTTCTGTGATAATGGCATTGTTTTTCTAGAAAGAAGGCAGGTTATAGAGTAGGCAGAGGCTACTATGAATCCCTGAACTGCCACTAACCAGCTGTGTGGCCTTGGCTAAGTCACTTAACCTTTCTGAACATTGGTCTATCTGCAACAGATGGAACTATTAGCTACCTTGGAAGGTAAATGGGAGACACAGAGATGTCTATGTAGTAGAGCCGGGCACACAGCACGTGTGCCTTATTCATGGGTGGCAGGATGGCTCCAGACCTCCCCTGGAGCACCATGACCCCACTGTTCAATACAGCAGCTTCCCGGGCTTTATCCTCTCCCCAAGGATTCAGGTTTAACTTTAGGCCCCCAAATTTGTGGCCCTTCTTCCTCCCTTCTAATCTGCCAAAGGCTGCAAAATGAGGCGACCTTTTGTATAGTTTAAATAAAACAAAAGTCAAGGCCGGGCGTGGTGGCACACGCTTGTAATCCCAGTACTTTGGGAGGCAGAAACCGGAGGATCCGGGTTCACGGCCAGCCTCAGCTCTCTCTCTCTCTCTCTCTCTCTCTCTCTCACTCACTCTCTCTCTCTACTTAGTGAGGCCCTCCACAACTTCGTGAGACCCGGTTTCAAAATAAAGTATAAAAAATAGGGCCGGGGGCGTAGCGCGGAGGTAGAACGC